>RAON01000134.1:0-90530 GCA_009805295.1 Neurospora sp. FGSC 6877 | reverse complement strand
GGTAGCCTGATATTTCAGGGCCTGGTCTTTGGCCCGATAGATGGCGCAGCACTCTACCCATTCTTGCAGTGGGTGTGCGAGCGATCCATCTGCTTGTGCCTGGAACAAAGGTGCAGAGGCTTCCGCTGCGTCCTTCACATGGTCTGCCCTTCGACTTAACGCGTCAGCTCTGGCGTTCTCCGATCCCTTCTTGTAGTTGATCCTGAAGTTGAACTCTGACAAGAACTCGGCCCATCGCGTTTGACGGCCATTGAGTACCTTAGTGGTCGTGAAATACCGCAGGTTGTTGTGATCGGTGTAAACCTGTACTTCGTGGGTGGTGCCACTGAGGTATGGTCTCCATTCCTGAAATGCTTCGATAATGGCCAGGAGTTCTTTGTCGTGGATGGGATAATTGTGGCGGGGCCCTTCCAGCTTCTTTGAGAAGAAAGCTATGGGATGCAGTTTCCCTTGGTCGTCGCGTTGTCCCAGTTGTCCTCCGATGGCGTAGTCTGATGCGTCGGTCTCAACTTCAAAGGGCTTGCTTGGATCGGGAAGCTTTAGTACAGGGTTTGCAGTGATTGCGTTGCAGATGGCCCTGAAAGCTCCTTCTTCCTCTTTTCCCCATGTGAACGCAGCCTCCTTCTTGGTGAGCTCGTACAATGGCCTGGCGATCTTCCCATAGTCGCGTATGAACATTCTGTAGAAATTGGTGAACCCCAGGAATCCGCGAACATCTGTCGCATTCCTGGGAGTAGGCCAGTTCGTACGGCTTCCACCTTGCTTGGTTCCATCCTGACCTCGTTCTCCGAGATCAGATATCCAAGGAACACGGTTTCTTTCACATGGAATTCACTTTTCTCCATGTTAACCGAGAGGTTGTGCTGGTGTAGCGCGTCCAGCACTTTCTTCACATGTTCCTTGTGTTCCTTGAGGGTCTTGGAATAGATGAGGATATCATCTAAATAGTAAATGGCGAACTTGTCGAGGTAGGCCCGAATCGCGTGATCGATGACGGACTGGAATGTCGCAGGTGCATTGGTCAACCCGAAGGGCATAACGAGGTATTCGTAATGTCCGTAGGGTGTGCGAAATGCTGTCTTCCATTCGTCTCCTTCCTTGATTCGGATGTGGGCGTAGGCAACGGGTAGATCAAGGCGCGTGAAGTATCGTGCTCCTCCTAATTGACTTCGAATGCGCGAAATCAGGGGTAGGGGATAACTGTTTCTCACGGTCTCTTGATTCAGTTGCCTGTAATCGACACAAAGGCGCAGCTTTCCGTCCTTCTTCGGTACGAAGAGGATGGGGTACCCTGCTGGCGGTGTGGATTCCCGAATGTGTCCTCGTTTCAAGTTTTCGTTCAAGTACTTCCTCAACTCCTCATTCTGCTTCTCGTTGGTGTGATAAACCTTGAAGAACTTGAGCTTGGCTCCTTCCTTGAGCTTGATCTCGTGATCCCACGGTCCTCGTGGTGGTAGCTCTTCAAGATGTTTGCTGACGAAAGCCGGGTGTCCCTGATACTCTTCCGGGATCACTGCCTTTGGCTTTTCCGCCTGTTGGTTCTGGTAATAGTCGAACTTGTGTTGGGCGTTGACTGCGGATACCTCTACCAACGTCACTAACCCTTCTTCCGTAACCTTGCCGCTTTTGTCGATGGTGCAGATCATGACTTCCTGTACTGCTTGCGGTGGGGCCGCAGGAACGTCGCCTTCGTGGCTCGCTTCCTTTCGTGCTCCGGGTTTCCCATCAGTGGTTGGGTGCGTCCTAGGACGCAGGTGGCCACCGTCCTTCCAGCTGATGTCGGGGTCGTATGCTACATGCCATGGGTGCCCCGAATCATGTCTTTCGATGGCCCCATGTCAACGACGTCGAAGCTGATTTCGACCGTCTTTCCTTTTACCGTGATGGGGAGTGGCAACGTTTCCCTCTTCACGATCTGAGTCTCGAAGGGTCCTTTTACCACAAAGGGAGCCTTCTTCTTTTTCCAGGGAATCCTCAGTTGGTTGACGAACTTGGGTGAGATGAGGTTCAACTGAGCTCCGAGTCTACCAGTGCGAGAGCTTGGTAGTATCCCCAGTGGGCCACGACTTTGAGTCGCTGGTCCTCTTTCCCTTCTTCCGCAGCTGCGACCTCCGTGATTGCCACGGGGTCTCGGATCTTTTCTTTCTGGCGGCTGCTTCGCCGGAAGATCCTCTTGATCCAGGGACTTAGTTTTCGTCGGGCCTCCCTGAAGGCCCGCAGCCGTTTCCCAATTCCTGGCTGTGGTTGTTGGGAGCGTCCTCCCCGTCAGGTTTCTGCTCGTCCAGCAAGCGGTGTTCCTGCAGCCAAGCCACATGTACGGCTTGTTTGTCCTCTGTGTTCCGACTTGAACGGGCCTGTCGAAGGTGGTAGTCGACTTCGGCTTCGTAGGCCCTGGCTTTCTGTCTCAGGTGCACGGGGCAGTCCGCCGTTGGACACCACCCCCAATGAGTGTCCCGGGCTCCCCATTCGGTGCAGGTGAATACGTTGCGCGGTCGTGCTGCTAGCCTGCGGGGGTTCAGTCGGTCTTCCTGCCTTCCGAAGGGTCGCAGATTGAATGCGAGCCATTCGTCGATGATCAGGGTGTCCTGTGGTTGTCCTCAACTGTACGTCCGTGTGACTGGTTTGGGTTGCCCCTTCGCGTCCATTCTCCTGACGGGCTAGAAGCGATTGTCCCGCTTCTTTCCGTAATGCTCATGGCAGCCGTGGGTGATGCATTGGAACCATGGTACTCGGTAGTGGAGTAGATGGACCGGGTGCATCTGCGCAGTGTCTCCTTCCACTGGTTGGTAGGCGTGGATGTGCTCGGGGAGGCCGTCTCGTGAGGTTGTCGGTTCTCCTTCGATGATGACCGCTCGTTTCTTCCAAAATGCATCCCACTTCTCACCCTCCTGACTTCTGCGGCGGTAGTCCTCCTGCGGGTCGGTCCAGTGACCTGTGGCCAAATTGTTAGGGAGTCCGTGTTAGTATGGGTCGGGGAAGTCTCTGTCGTCCTTTCCTAACAGTTCGGGTGTCGCTGGGGGTGCCGGGGGAGGCGAGGTGCACATCACGTGTGCGACCGTGAGGAGTGTTCGGTCTATGGTGGCGACGCAACTGACTTCTTCCCACGTCGGTGCCCGGTACGTTTGTCCTTGGTCATCGATTCGTACCTGGGGCTCGCCCGGCTGTTCTGGGTTCTGGCGAGGGTCTTCCTGGTCGGGCCCATTGGGCGCGTCCCAACATCCTTCGGGGTCTGCGTCCAATGCCCGATCGACGGCGTTCTTGAGATCGTCCTGGTTGTATTCCACGCTGGCGATTTCCACCACCCTTGCTCCTTCGACAGCCGCGGCTTCAGCCTTTCCCCACTTTGGCTGCTTCGGGGCGGGGCAGTCTCTCTTCATGTGCCCCTTCTTCCCGCAGTTGAAGCACTTGATCTGGGAGAAGTCGCGCTTGCCTTGATTGGCCTGGGCGGCGTCAATCTCCATGGGTCCGGAGTGCGTAGTTCCAGAGAGGTGCGTGCCCCAAGTCCGTTTCTTCTTAATGTTGTTGTTGTGGTTGGACCGGAGGGGAATGAAGGAAGTCGTTCTTCCCTTCTTCTCCTGTTCTCGCTGGAATTGTCGGTCGTCAATGCGAATGGCTTTGTCCATGTAAGCATCGATGGAACTGGGCCTGTCTTCCTTGTACAGTTCGTCCTTGACCCTATCCTTGAGGCCGTTGTAGAACAGCTGCATCAGTCCGTCGTCGTTAATGTTGCTGCGAAGGGCATCCTGCTTGAAGAGTGCAGCATAGGCTGATGCGGACTTGGTCTGGCGTAGGTGGGTCAGGCGTTCCTGGGCACGTCGAGTCTCATCCTTTTCTCCAAAGACCCTAGGGAGTGCCTGGGCGAATTCGTCATAGGAGTTCAGAATCTTCTTGACGAAGTCCGAGGCTTCGTTGCCCTTGTCGTATCGTTCCTTGAGAATGGGCTCGTACCAGGTGAGAGCTTTGTCCACAAGTCTGGTTCCCGCGTAGGTCACCTTCTCGTATTCGGTGGCAAACTGGTCCTGATAGAAGTCGAAGTAAGTTTGCATCTGAATCAAGAATCCTGCGAGGGCGGCCTGCTGGCCGTCAAATTCCTTGGGTGCGGACAACTTGACTCTCTTCCGTTCCTTGGGAGTGGTTCCTTCTTCCGCCTTCGCTTCGGGGGTTGCCGGATTCCTGGAGCTGCGCTTCCAGCTGGGCGATGCGGTTCTGCATGGCCTTGAACTGCTGTTGTATAGCGGCGATGTTCAAGGGCTCGCCCTGGGGGGCGGTGTTGTCGGGTCCGGCGGGGGAAGACATGATGAAGCGAAGATACCTTCATTACTATCCGAGATAGGCCAAAGGGAGTAGTCAACGTGTGACGAACGGCAGTCTGATCTGCCTAAGTGAGATAGCTGAAGGTAGTAACTATCAGAGTCGTTTGGTGAAGCCAAAAGGTTCACAACAAGTATGAGCGTGATACTGGTCTCGGTGATAATGATCAATTGACTACTGTCGAACTATCTGACGAACGGCAGTCTGATCTGCCTAAGTGAGATAGCTGAAGGTAGTAACTATCAGAGTCGTTTGGTGAAGCCAAAAGGTTCACAACAAGTATGAGCGTGATACTGGTCTCGGTGATAATGATCAATTGACTACTGTCGAACTATCTGACAATCTGAGTTCTCCAGTCGTCCCTTTATACCCTAAGTGCCCATCTTGATCCTTATGCCTCAAGTGTCTGTTCATAGTGTTGGCTCACTTATGGTGTTGGCTCACTGGTGAGCCCGTGCATTCCGTGAGCACGCTTATGCGCCCTTCTGGTCCAATCCTGCCTCTGAGGGTTACACTGTTCACTTTGGGCGGCCCCTGTGCCGCTTAAGTTCGTAACAGTTTGAGAGACCATTGAAGAAAGCTACTGTTGATAGGAAGTCATTATCAAGTGTCTTCGAAGAGAGAGGGTGCGCGTAGATTTGTGGTGGGTCTGCGTACCTCTAGTCAATTTCATCAAGATGCTGTAAGCCTCCGAAAGGTCTAGCGACATGACGGCGAAGTACTGATGATATAACAAAAACCAAAAAGCAATACCTTCATCAAGATATTAATGTTCACTCTAAGGCAAGTACACGAACAGCTTGTTTTGCCATTCTTTTTACAGGTTTTTTTTTCTCTGATTTTTTATTTACTTTTCACCTTTTCTTTTTGTTGTTTCTTACATATTTTTTTTTTTTTTTTTTTTTTTTTTTTTTTTTTTTTTTTTTTTTTTTTTTTTTTTTTTTTTTTTTTTTTCCTTTTTCCAACCCTGATCGCGTCAATGCTCCACGCTCCTTGAGTCTCTGCCGCTTATGTCCTTCATGGATGATTTTCTTGCCAGGTAGCCTGTATCATGAAAAGAAGAAGGACAATTTAAAGAAATGAGTGGGGCACCTGTTTTCCAGCTTCAACTGAAATGCCAGCCGCTGGCGCGCGATAAGGGACCGGGAAGACCATCATGTGGAAGTGGAGGAGTCTGAGCTGCTAGCATCGTCAATGCTCTGAGAGGCGTCCTCGTCGGGAAGAAGATTGGCGCCAGCGGCCGCACCCCCGAAGACGGAAGGGGGTACGACTACGCCGTGACGGGCAGCGGCAGCAACAAAGCCACGGGGAGGAGGGCCATTAGGACCAGCGGCACGAGGAGCAGCAGCGGCCGGAATACCTCCGGACACCGAAGAAGTGGAAGAAGATGAGCCAGCAGCAGTTGCAACAGCAGGGATGCCAGCAGGCTCAGCAGCAGGAACACCCTTGACCACAGGTACATGGGGAATGCCAGCCGCAGCCCTAACTTGCGCAACCGCGGCCTTAGCCTTCCCAGTCGCAGCGCTGGCCTTCGCAGCCTTCGCAGCGGAAGTTTTGACTTCTGCAACTGCAGCAGAAACAGTCTCAACCTCAGCCACGGCCTTCGCGGCAGCCTCCGCCGCCTCGCGCTCGTACATCTCCTTCAGAGTCTGATATCTCGCCCAATTCCACTCGAGCTCGGACATCGAGTACTCCGGATCACGGGCGATTCCTGGGTTGGGGTTGCGGTCGGGCGTGGATGGAATGCGGCCCACCTCGAGCTGCTTGATGCGATACTTGTCGCTTTGGGCGTAGCCGTAAACTCGCAAAAGTTTCCTCCTCTCGAGGGTGATGGTGTCGGTGTTTGGGGCCGGGTTCACCGCTGTCTTGTCGGTCTTGTCGGTCTTGGTCTTCTTCTCCTCTTACCCTTTGTTGTTCGATCCGTTGCCGTCCTCTTTACCGACTAGTTTGACTAGTTTGACCTATTTCTTGATCCTGACGAAGACTCTGCCGCTGTCCGCATGGCCACAGCCGTATCTGTCCTTGGCTCTGCAGATGCCAATCTCCTCAAGGTGAGGGATGCGATTGAAGTAGAGGTTTGCGACGACCGTATCATCGTCATAGACCAGCGAATAGTCAGGAGGAGGTCTACCGGCGTGGCTGAGCATGGTGAACTTCCTGATCTTGTTGTGAGTCTTGAGAGCTTCGATCATGTTGGCCTAGTTAGGTAAGGTGTCAGCGGAAGTTGGCTATCGGTGATGGCACAATGGGACTAGATCGTATAACGCTTACATCTTCGGCCTGGGTATGGGGCTCGTTGAACTCCCAAAACAGATGCTTGAGTTGAGGGAGACGTTCTACGGCGTCTAGTTTTAACATCGGATGTCAGCAAGGGACAGGCTAAGGATTGCTTTCTCTGCAGAGAAATTGGGCTCGTAAAATGGGCATCGGGTAACCTACTCCGGGGAGTTCGATGTTGACGATATATTCTGTTGTCTCTAGTCCCGAGGAAACAAGCTGTCTCGATAAACTGCGAGCTCTGAAGCGATTTGAAAACTTCATTGGCCGGACAGTCCCATACGCCTGTGGAGCGGCTCCTCAAGACACGCAGATTGGGGAAGGAGCAGATCAGGGTTCCCATGAGGGGAGCAAGAGAGTCCAGCGTGAGACTCCTAATGGTAGGAATGGCGCGGTTCTTGAGGGCATGTCTCAGCGTGTCGTATTTCTTCGAAGAATAAATCTCAAGTGAGACAAGATTATTCATGCCTTCGATGACTGTTCCAACACAATTGAGGCGGTTAGTTTCTCCCCAATCATTCCACTTGTTTGGTCGGCTCACATAAGCATGACCGTTTGGAGGGGGCCTGATAACCAAATGTCTGTAAACATGAAAATCTGATTAGCATGCTGAAATTTCTTCATGTACCGTGGGAAGCGAGGGTAGTTAGCCGGATTGGGAGTATGGGATCACGTACTTCACTCTCGAAATGACTCCAGAACCACGATTGGCCTCGGAGAGCCGCGTGAAATCATCCCTCAAGAAATTGTCGAATTCTGTCCAAATTAGCAGGTAATCGTGCGCACCAAAGGCATTGCAAACATCTCGAAGACGCTTGCACGTCTGTGAAAGACCCTGAAGCTTCTCATGGGTCAAAAAAAGCCGGCACCACGCTTTCCCTCGGGTTGTGCATGAGCGTATGCATGACCGTGTGGCTGGCCCTGCTGCTGGCCTTCCACCAAGGTGTAAAGGGGGGCCTTTGGCGGAGAATAGTGCCAGTCGTGAACATCGCCCATGACATATGACGCAATCATGTTGAGGATTTCGGTAGGAAGCTTGGTGATCGAGACTTTCGGGTTCGGCTGAATGGCCGGGGGAGCGATCCACTGCTGGCAACCAAGACACGGGCAGCCTGCCTCAAATACCATCGGGCCCATTTCAATGGGACGACAGGCAGTGGCTGATCTACCATTGGCTGGCCCATACCAGACAATAAATTGTCTTGCTGAAGAGCCGCAGAGGCAGGGGCCGGGATGTCCGGCTCAGCCTTGAGAGCCACATGATCTTGAACACCCGACGATGCTGAAGCAAGATCAGGGCTGGCCACAGAGTTGCTCGGTTGGAGGCTTGCCTGAAGTTGGCTGGAAGTCGAAGTTTGCTGATTCTGACCAGTGCCCTGGCTCGGAGTGGAAGCGATGACATTGTTCTCCGCGCCCCTCTGTATCATTGGAGTGCGCAGGGAAGAATTGTTGGGCGAGGTTGGACTCGAAGTGAGTCTAGCCATAGGTAGGGGCATCTTGAAGTGTCTCTGACCTATAGCTAAACGGTGCTGAAATTGCAAAGCGAAGGGGTCGTCTGTTGTGATAACCGAGTTGCTTGACAACAAGAGAAGTTCAAAAAACAAATTCGGGTTGAAAGAGAAAAGGGTTGGATCTTAATAGTAGGAGTAAAATGAAAAAAACTAGAGTCAACTTCTTGGTGAATAGGTCAAGGTCCCTCCACAACCAGGTGCTGTATCCGCCTAACCTCAAGGTTCGTTGTTATATTCTGCTACAAGGTGGGGGAGTATCCCGTGAAGTGACACATAGCGGGATACTGCTATCAAGTAGGACGGTATTGCCGCTGAGAACCTGAGCGTATCGATCCAGGTGATTGGTAGCCTCTTCGGAAAGAGTGTGAATGGCATCGATAGCAAGAGCACAGTGTGTCTGTGACACGGAGTCTTTGACAAGAGAGCCAGCGTTTGCCTGATTGTAACTGCCAGACATCAACTTAAGCAAGAAAAGTATCATCCAAACGACCTCAATGGTCAAAGTGGGGATAGTGAGGTATCTCACAAACCAGTAACTGTACCGTAGTAAAGTGTTTAATGATTCTAAATCGTTATGGCGGAGCAAGCAGCTGGAATGTTGCTGATCAAGCTGCTACCCCTTGGTGCCACAGGAAAGCCAGGGTCGTCCTTTGTTTGTACGAACACCGACCACTTCGTCGTTACAAGGACCTACACATCTGGATGCAAGTGCAAACTCGCGCGAGATATTGATGTGATTGAACCTACATGGGCCCCAATGGAGGAAGGTTCTTGAATTTGGAACATAAAGGTCTGGAGTCTGGATTGAGGCACAGGGGGGTGGAAGGAGCCTTGATGGTGGGTCTTGTATTCCTTCTCTATGGAATCCGAACAAGTGGAAATGTTCATGTTTGGGCGTTCTGGAGAACAATTAGTAACATAAATATGTGGCATGGAAGAGTTTGCGGATATTTCCCAGCATGAAAACAGCGTTCACCGGTCGAATGTGCCCCCTTGATCCATCCCCAGTTATATTTCGTGAACATGCTGACGTTGCTAATGTAGCGTCTTCTCAGTAAACCGGCGCCTTGCAGACGCCGTATGATGGACGACCATTATTCCAGATATCAACAGAACAATGGTACAGCCCACCAGGCTCCCAGCACGACCAACAAGGCCAATATCAGGAGCGGTATGTCGATTGTAAGCTTTAGTCGCATCCACCTCTTCACTCTGGTTCTTAGCTTCCTGCGATGCATGCACGTTGAGGTGCTGTATACCAGACAGCCAAGGCCGGGACGGGCTTCACATTCATTGTGCTCTCTCCAACGCTGCATAAGAAGCCTAGAGATACTGTGAATCAGTGCGTATCCTACTGGCAAGACGGAAATTAAAGAAGGATATGAATAACACTATGGTAAACCAGAAGGAGAAACAAACCCACTTTACACTGCCTCGGCAAAACCTCACGTCGCTACCAAGGTCGCAACGCCTGTCATTGGGGCATCCCAGGTGCAGCTTGCGACACTGGCAAAGCCACTCGACCTTCTTACGCACACCGGTGTCCACGAGATTGTAGAAATATCTGTTGACGTGTTTCATGGATAGGGCATCGGGGTAAATGAGTTGTTCGGTAATGAGGAGATGGATTTCGGCCGGCAGCTCCATGAATGATGGCTTTCGCGCAGTGTGAGAGGCCAAGCCAGCATGGACGTCTGTATAAGGTTTATATTCCAAGCGAGCGTGTTCGGATGATGTTGTGAGAAGCTCCGTGCTTGAAGTCGGCCGACCAACGGACGACGTTGGGTTGAGTGGATCGGAGGCCGGGATTTGTGGGGCCGGGCACGGAGGTGCTGGTCCGGACTTATATCGACAAGTAAGTGATGCCATGGTAATCAACCTCGAATGGACTCCGCGTAAGGTATGAGAAGAAAACAGTGAGAAAAAGGGGTTGAGATGGAATGAAGACTGGACTGTTATGGAGGTCAAACAAGTGTGCGTCGATGTTGAAACAGTGACCGGGAGATTGTGTGTATTTGAAGCTTCAACACCACGTTCGAGTGAGGCTGCAGGTTCAACAATTCCTCGAAAACCAGTACTATAGGACACCTTTTGCTGAAAATGCTAGTGGAAACAGATCAGATCGCCCGATGGACCATAGGGATGATGCGTCACTGTAGCAGACAAGTGGTGTGAAGATCAGAAAAGCTGGAGCCTGGCTGTTGAACACCACGCGGGGAGGGACACTGGGCCAAGCATGCTGCCCCTGAGTCTCTGGGAAGTGGAGAGATCATTCGTGGCTTTTGGAAGGCAACCGAGAATCGCAAGGCTCTCGTCCACGCGAGGGATTGGTCAATGAGAAGCTGGTTATGACTTGGAAACGCGGCGTTGCCCCTGGAGGCTGAATTGACCGACAAACTCCGACAACAGGCAACAGAAATAGTCGCCAATCGCCACCACTTGCGGTAGTGAATACGAGACACCCCAAACAAAAGGGACGGGAGCGTGATGAGTCAAAGAAAGAGGACGACAGTTGGTCGACCAAGTAGAGATACACGAAGGTCAGGAAACCAACTCCAGACGTTGGGGGATATTCGCTAGTGTCCGTAATAGGAGGTTGTCAAGTTGAAACAAAGACGAATGTTGGGGAGACTGTCAGTGCCGGGACTTGGTGTGGTTGGTTCAACTGAAGTGCCTCCAGTGCTCTCTCGTTGTGTGCCTTGAGCGCCATGTTCCGCTCGTCACGTGAGCTCGTGCCTCCGGGGCAGCGGGGAACAAGTCGCGCTTAGCGAGCAATCAGCGAGGACAAACAAATCCTTTGGGTATGACGTCCTCTGTTTTTGGGCACCGTGAAAGCATCCCGGTGTTCATGTCTCCGTGCCCGATTCTCCTGCCGAGAACCTCATAATATCCTTGTGATTTGCTTCAAATTGCTTGCTCGTAAAGATGCACTAGGTGCCTTTGAGATTATGGCGAGGCCTGCGCCCAGATACTACAGCGACAGCGACACAGATGGTTCCAGCTCGCACGACTATGGATACAACTTAACGGCCGAGGAGGAGGAGGAGATCTCCGCTCTCATCGACTCCATCTCGCCACCAACACCACCGACCCCCCGGCCAGGAACACGTGTCCTGCCTCAAAGTACCACTGCGACCACCTTCCGCTCTTCCGTTTCTCCTCGCTCTCCCTTGAAGCGTTCTACCACCGTGGTCGTTGATCCTGCCCTCGACGACGAGGACGAATTATCAGACCCGTCCTTCGACATCCGGTCCGAGATCGATAACGCACTCCACCGTCACGTCGCCAAGCCAGATCCAGACGAGCGCGCGCGTATCATCCCGTCTCTCAATGCCTCGCGCCTCGTACCTTCTGTCCGCGACGACAACCCTCGGCTTGCAACGTTTGTCGCCGATTCCAAGGCAAAGCTGGCGCATTCTGACCCCGTTGACTCGGACGTACGCTACCCGGATTGTAAGCTGCTCGCGCTATCGTCTTGTATTCAAATGATCTTCCACTAACAGATATGTTGAGCGACTAGTAAGCAGGGCGCTGTCAGGTTTACAACAACAAGATGAGCCTTCTCGGTCCCCATCCAACACGCCTGCTAGTCAGGCTGGGACCCCTAGGAAGAGGGGCCGACCGAAACGATCAGTCGAGGAAAAGAACCTCGTGATTGAGGACACTCGGTCGCCCATCCTCCGTTTCCGAACATTTCCCAAGAAGCCCTTTTCCGTCAGTGATCTTACTTCCGGCGCCTGGTGTGAGTTGCAATACTACTTTGTCTTAAGTAAGCTCCCAGGCGGGAAGAAGACGCGAACGCAGGCCATGAAGGGAGGCACCTCGATCCACGAGAAACTGGAGCGTGAGATTTACACCCCGGTATCCGTCGAGATAACCAAGCCTGAGGACAACTTTGGCCTCAAGATTTGGAACATCATCACGGGTCTGCGTACTCTTCGCGATACCGGCTTGACCCGTGAGCTGGAGGTATGGGGCATCCTCGATGACAGCCTCGTCGTCAACGGCGTCATCGACGGGCTGAGCTACGACAACCCAGACCCAACCCTCGAGGAAGAAGTCCTCAGCAGTCGGTCCAGCCAAGTCACCGACAAGCAGCCGTCGCAGCAGCAGCAGCACGAAATCACAGATTTCTTCCCGCCCGAAGTCGCCGACAAGCGCGAGATCTTCATCACGGACGTCAAAACGAGAGGATCCAAGAAGCCGCCTACAAAAGCCGCCATGCGCGTCACCATCATCCAGCTGTTCCTCTACCACCGCTTCCTTTCCGAAATGGCATCAGGCAAACTCAACTACTGGCGCGTCTTTGAGCGGTACGGCATCGACCCCGATGAACCCTTCTCCGACACCTTCATGGCGCAAATGGGCGCTCTCCACGAGGAAGTCTTTTCCGACGGCACCTCAGACGGCGCTGGACCCGATTACGTCAGCGCCGTATCTACCACCTCTGAGGAAGCCTCTGAAGCGGTCTCACGCGATGACGACCTAGAATCCACCATATCATCCTCTACCCACGCCTTCGACTCCCTCAAATACCGCACCCTCCGCGACCTAGTCTCCCTCCTCAAATTCGAGCTCCAGCTCACTTTTCCCCGTGGCGGCGCCAGCCTAGGTCAGATCGTGGCCGTGGAGTTCCGCTACCGGTCTCTTCGTCCTCGAGGGGGCGAGGTTGAGGAAGCCGAAGACCCGGCGAATGGGTCGGTCATCTGCGTCAACTCGTTCTACGTCGAGCCCGAGACGCTCGACATGTACCTCCAGGACGACTTACAGTGGTGGAAGGGCGAGCGGGACCCAAGGGGTGTCCCGGTGGAGGAGTCGTACAAGTGCCAGATGTGCGAGTTTGCGGGCGAGTGTGATTGGCGCATGAGGCTGGAGCAGGAGACGATGAGGATGGCGAAGAAGAAGAGTTTGGCGAGGAATAAGAATAAGGCGTCGGTTTCGTAGTAAATTCTTGAGGGGTTGACTATTCGTTGGGGACATGATTATGACTCTTCTACTTTGGACTTTGTGTTCTGGTTGAGTGATACCCATGCTTTGAATGGCTCTTTGGGTTGATGTGCGAATTTGGCAAGTCTGACAAAAAGGGGCGGATTATCGAGGCGTCAGGGTTAGGGTCTAGGAAATCTTCCGTCTTTCTTTCATAACAAGCAATGGCACCTTGTCTCGGGAAATTGGTCTCCATGTACGACTCACCCTTCAGATACCTCCCCATAGTTCATAAACTTTTCTCAATTTTTTTAATGCTCGCGCAAAGGCCCTAAAGAATAAAATATGGCAACAAATAATATCCGCGGCGCCTGCGCTTTCTTTTGAAATCCACAACAAACTCCAGCGCTGCCTGCATATTTCACCAAAAGCTTTCATGACAACATCAACAGAGAGCGCAAACCATCGCCCACTTTCCCAGAACTTTTCCATTTCTTTCCATGAAAAAAAACTTAGTAAGAGCGGCCGAACATGCACCACTGCTCAGCAAGACGAGAGCACTCGGGGTTCAAGCACTTGGTCTCGCCCTTGACCAGACCCTCAGGCTGCTCGAAGGGAATGCAGAGGGACTTCATGCCCATAGAGGGAGCCTTCTGGGACTCGGGGCCCTCAGCAGCCTCGTCAGAGCGGCCAGTGGTGAGCTCCTTGATCTTGTCCTCACAATCGGGGACAAGGCAGTGAGGGATGAGAACGACGTTCTTGGCGTCGAGAGCGGGGACGACGTCGTCCCACTTCTCGATCTTGAGGCGGTGTTCGCGGAAGGAAGCCTCGGCCTTGTTGTACATATCCTGCTGGATGGTCTCGAGGAGCTCGGGGACCTTAGTGGTGAGCTCGGCGATGGGGATGGTGCCCTTCTCGCCGGTGTCGCGGCGGGCGTAGCTGATAACGTCCTTGGCGGCGTCCTTGGGGCCGAACTCGATGCGGAGGGGAATACCCTTGAGCTCCCAGTCGTTGAACTTCCAGGCGGGAGTGTAGCCCTCGCGGGTGTCGACGTCGGCGCGGACGCCGGCCTTCTTGAGGGTGACGAGGAGCTCGTCAACCTTCTTCATGTGCGCGTCCTTCTCCTCGGCGGACATCTTGGCGGTGAGGCCGACGGGGATGAGGATGGACTGGATCTTGGCGATACGGGGAGGGAGGACAAGACCCTTGTCGTCACCGTGGATCATGACCATGACACCGATGACACGGGTGGAGAGACCCCACGAGTTCTGCCAGACATGGATGTGCTTGCCCTTCTCGGCGGGATCCTCGACGGTGATGTCGAACATCTTGGAGAAGTTCTGGCCCAGGCAGTGAGAGGTGGCACCCTGGATACCACGACCGTTGGAGGGAATGTAGCCCTCGACAGTGGTGGTGTAGTAACCACCGGCGAACTTCTCGGCCTCGGTCTTGCGGCCACGTACGACGGGGACGGCGAGGAGCTGCTCGTAAACACCGGCGTAGAACTCGAGGATCTGGAGAACCTCCTCACCGGCGGCCTGCTCAGTAAGGTGGGCGGTGTGACCCTCCTGCCACATGAACTCACGGGCACGGAGGAAGGGAGTGGTCTGCTTGGCCTCCCAACGGACGACCGAGTTCCACTGGTTCAGGCGGAAGGGAAGGTCGCGATGGCTGCGGATCCACTTGGCGTAATCTGGTTTCCCTGCGGTCAACACAACGGGTAGATGAAGATGTAGGCCAGAGTCTTATTATGACTTACAGGGGTACATGACAGCCTCGGAGGTAGGACGGACAGCCACGGGGACCTCGAGGTCCTTGTCGCCAGCCTTGGTAACCCAAGCCAACTCGGGGGCGAAACCCTCAACGTGTTCCTTCTCCTTCTCGAGCGACTTCTGCGACAAGAACATGGGGAAGTTGGTCTCCTCAACGCCCAGCTCGTCGATATGCTCCTGGAACCACTTGCGGATGACGTTCCAGATGTACATGGTGGCGGGGCGCATGATGAAGAAGCCCGAGATCTCGGTGTAGTACTCGATCAGCTCGGCCTTGAGGACGACCTCCTGGTACCATTGCGAGAAGTTCTCTGACTTCTTGACCGTGATGCCGATGATGTCGTCCGCCTTCTTGCCGCCGACGACGGGGAGGGTGGCTTGCTTGGCGGCCTTCTCAGCCTTCTTAGCAGCCATCTGGGCGGCCTTCTCGGCCTTCTTCAAGGCGCTCTTGGACTGTTCCTTGTTCTCCTCCATTGCTGCGCAAAACGATGGGTATCAGTCTCGGGTTTCTGTGTGTCGCGTATGTGGAATTGACGACGGATTGGGAGGAGGAACGGGTCGCTATATGCGTATATGTGTGCCCAACGGAACTGACTCACCGACGGCAACTGAGTCAACTCGGGGGGACTGGCTGGCTTAGATGATGTCTGGGAGTAAGGATGGAATGCACCGAACACTGGACGAGAACACAGCACTGCACAACGGGCACAGACTCTCTTCAGGCACACACGCGGGAGACGGGCTTCACATTCAGCGCACACAGTTTTAGATGCCCCGCATTCGACGGAACCCGCAGCACGCGCCAGCAATGCTCCCTGTCAAACGATCCCTCGAGGGGCACTTGAGGTGGTGGGGTGTCTGGAGTCTGGATTCCTCTGGAGCTGTACCTACCTTAGTCACGCCGGCGTGGGAGGTCAACAGCTGTCAGGCAAGATAAAGACCCTGAAGGCAGCTATCGACAGCTGGTTCCTTATCGGTGCAAGCGATAACATTTTTCGGTGCCAGCGCAATGCGGGCGGTGGGGCAGGGACGTGCTGAAGCTGCCCGCCTGTGGGCTTGCCTGCCAGCAGCGCCTGAAGTTCAGAACAGAGAGGGCGGTCGGGTGAAGCTCTGAGAATCGAGATTGCTTGGATTCCACATTTGGCGTGCTGTTGCTGCTGGAGCTTCCACATCCCGCCTTTCACAATTAACCGTTGACCGTTGTACGAACCTACCCACCTTCCTAACCTAAACCCAACTTTCGATCGTCTGTTTTCCGCCCCTCGACGACGACGACGACGACGACGACGACCGCAATCCATTCGCATTCCATACACATTCAACCATGGCTTCCATGTTCGCCCAGTCGGGCAGCGGCACCCTTTTCCTCGGCGGCCAAAAGATTTCCGGTGCTGATATCAGAGACCAGAATGGCAAGTCTCCCCTGCCCCTGAGTCTCCAGCTACGGATCCCACCACCAAGCAATGTTTGGGATAGCATCAAGTTTTGGTCGCTAACCTATGATGGTTACGTATAGTCATCGCCACACAAGCCATCGCAAATGTCGTCAAGAGCTCCTTCGGCCCCAGCGGTCTCGACAAGATGATGGTCGATGACATTGGTGTAAGTTGCTTCTCCCCCGCCCCTATCGCCAAAAGTTGAATGAACCCCGCCATGCCTAACACCGTTTGCACAGGATGTTACTGTTACAAATGATGGCGCTACTATCCTCAGCTTGCTCGACGTCGAGCACCCCGCCGGCAAGATCCTCGTCGACCTTGCGCACCAACAAGATAAGGAGGTTGGCGATGGCACAACATCAGTCGTCCTGATCGCGGCCGAGCTGCTCAGGAGAGGAAACGAGTTGATGAAGAACCGGATACACCCCACAACCATCATCACCGGCTACCGCCTGGCCCTCAGAGAGGCGGTCAAGTACATGAAAGAGCACATCAGCATCAAGGTCGAGAACCTCGGTCGCGAGTCCCTCCTCAGCATCGCCAAGACCTCCATGTCCAGCAAGATTATCGGCGCCGACTCCGACTTCTTCGCCAACATGGTCGTTGACGCCATCCAGGCCGTCAAGACCACCAACAACAAGAACGAGACCAAGTACCCCGTCAAGGCGGTCAACATTCTCAAGGCCCACGGCAAGGGCGTTACCGAATCGATGCTCGTCAAGGGCTACGCCCTCAACTGCACTGTAGCCTCCCAGGCCATGAACACCCGTGTAACAGACGCCAAGATTGCTTGCTTGGATATCAACCTTCAGAAGGAGAGGATGAAGCTTGGTGTCCAGATCACAGTCGATGATCCCCAGCAGCTCGAGGCCATCCGCGCGCGTGAGTCCGGCATGATCATTGAGCGCGTCGAGATGATTCTCAAGGCGGGCGCAAACGTCATTTTGACGACAAAGGGTATCGATGACATGGTTCTCAAGCTTTTCGTCGAGAAGGGCGCTATGGCTGTGCGCCGCTGCAAGAAGGAGGATCTTCGCCGTATCGCCCGTGCTACCGGCGCCACCCTCCTCAGCACTCTTTCCGATCTCAACGGCGACGAGAAGTTCGAGCCCTCTTACCTCGGTCACGCCGAGGAGGTAGTGCAGGAGCGCATTTCCGACGACGAGTGCATCTTGATCAAGGGTACCAAGGTTCACTCTTCGGCTTCCATCATCCTCCGTGGCCCCAACGACTTTACCCTCGACGAGATGGAGCGTTCGGTTCACGACAGCTTGTGCGCTGTTAAGCGTACCTTGGAGAGCGGCAGCATTGTGCCCGGTGGTGGTGCGGTCGAGACGGCTCTGCACATTTACCTGGAGGAGTACGCCGGTACTGTCGGTTCCAGGGAGCAGCTCGCCATTGGTGAGTTTGCCCAATCGCTACTCGTTATTCCCAAGACCTTGGCCGTCAACGCCGCCAAGGATGCCTCCGAGCTTGTCGCCCAACTACGATCAAGGCACGCTCTGTCGCAGCGTATCCAAGAGGGTGAGGCGAACGAGGACGAGAAGATTGTTGCCCGTAAGAAGGCCTACAAGAACTACGGTCTTGACCTGATGAAGGGCAAGGTTGTGGACGAGATCAAGGCCGGCGTTATGGAGCCCAGCATGAGCAAGATCACGCAACTGAAGAGTGCGGTGGAAGCATGCATCAGCATCATGCGTATTGATACCCTCATCAAACTCGACCCTGAACAGAGGCCCGACGATGATGGACACGACCACTAAAGGGAATGTTAAGATTTGTTAGATGTTGCCATGTAGTTTGGGAGCACATAATGTATAAAAACTCTTGATACTACCCAAGAAGGCTGGTTCCAGCATGGTGTCAAGTCTGTGTATGTCATCTACTTTTCCCCGTCATTATTCACTTGCATGCGTGGTTACGCAGGCGAGCTGTCCCTGGCATCCAAAACATCCCTAACTGGAGGAGCGCATTTTAACCCTAACCCTGCTCAGGGGTAGGCCGAGTTCAATGTCAACTCGCATGATTCATCTGACCTTAACCCAACTACACTTCATCATTCCCCCTTCAACCTTTTTTTCTCTGACGGCCTTACCTCAGGAAGTCAGGAAGTAGTTCCCTTACTATGCATCATATCGAATGTTGTCTGAAACCCACGATAAACCCATTCCCAGCCCGCTACCCATGTCCGTTCTCTTCCCCGTACAATCCATCGCTCCCACGGATGCACGAATGCTCGTAGCACCGACAGTGACACAATGAGGCTCACCGCTTGAGAGCCCGATGAACGATCACGAACAAACTCCGAGTTGATCTTTTCTCATCATCACCACATGGGTTTGAATCCTTCCTCAGCTACGCCTTACTTGAAGGGTGCCGATCAGTGGACTCCACCAAAGTGTCGAGACCAAATATCCCGAATAGGAAATCGAAGCGCATCAATTTCGCTGTGATTGTCAACACCGTCCTATGAGCGGATCTCGTCGACCAAATTTGGCCGAATGAGCGGGTTCCCATAGACTAGGCAGACAGAAACGGTTTGCCCATGTCAGTTGTGAAAGCCGTTCAACCACCTACACGTGTAGGCGTCGAGGCTCAAGGCCGTGATATCACCTGAATACTCCTCGTAGCACGGTGAAGCGAATCCTTCGGCTTGACGACCATGTCGAGGCGTCACGAAATGTCCGTCGGACTCTTTGGTCGTAAGATGGTGGAACAGGAGGATGCACGCTATCTCTAGGCATACATGCTCTTATGCCGGATACAGGGGACAATAAATATATATAAACCGCCCGTTGTCTTCCATTGAAGGCAGTCTGTTCTCCTCACCACAGACATCATCTCAGACAGCAAGCACATCGAACGTTCAAAGCCTCAAATCAACTTACCTTTTCATCCACATCAACAACTCAAACACAATCTCTCCAAGCAACCGCAACAATGAAGTTCACCATCATGCTCGCTCTCACCGCCACCGCTCTCGCCTACACCATGCCCAAGGCAAACGAATACAAGAACTCCGACTGGTGAGTACCTGCCTATCTTACCTACCCTACCAACTCCCCAGTCTCATCTCTTGGTAGAGCTGCATTTGGATACAGCGAAAGTTTTGATGACCCTCACTAACGATCCACTTCAACACAAACAGCTCCAACCTAAACTACGGCCACAATTCTTTCTTCCTCCAGGACGTGACCATGGACTATACCACCAAGTCGGTCTATCTCACCGACGGTAGAACGGCCGAGGGCATCCCCAAGGGCTGGTTCGGTTACTCGGACAAAACTGGCGACGGAGGCGAGTGCTCGGGCGAGAGACTGGGAAGGTTGCCGGAGAAGTGTGTCAATATTGATACTCTTGCGTCTAAGAGGATTAAGTGTGTTAGGTCAGAGGTTCTTTAAGGGATGGAGAGGATATTTTTGTTGATAAGCGGGTGGTTTGCATGGAGCTGGCGAGTCGAGTCAGAGTTATGGAAAGTGCTGGGGATTCTAAAACAATCAAGGACTGCTGTAGAAGATAATATGAATGAAATTGGAGATATCGCTGTTTCCGTGAAGCATCGTTAGGAGTTTGTCTCCCCGTTATCGTTACTCTTCTACTTCTGAACTGTTGGTATGTGAACCGTTCATGTTGGTGACCCAAGATCTCAGGGCCGACCAACACCTTTCAGGGGTGTTTACATGCCATCACAAAGGACGGGTGGGACCAATCGGAGTACATCGCAGTCCATATTTCTGATATCATCCAATAAGAGAGGTTTCAGTTTATCCTATACCCGGGATGCATTACGCCTTTTCTGTGGGCTGGCAAGAGTCCTTGACTCGTTATCGTCATGATATGGATCTATCGTGGAAATAAATGGTCCAACTTCAACACAATACCGACCATCATCAAAAACAAAATCATCACCATCGTGGCTACCCACAGGCTTGATTTTCTTGATTCCCGCAAGATTCACATGGGAAAGACCCTTCTTCATCTCTGAATTCTCTGCACACCGTAGTTCTTTCCTCCGTTCTCGGCTCTCGGCCAGCGGTGTGTGTAGTTCTTTCGAGGAATTTATCCATTACTTAGCACTGAATCTGGACCTGCCTAGGCCCGTCCAGGGTCAGTCCTTATTGGAAGTGGCTGTATATAGGTGAGGTATCAAAGACGACTTCAATCCCTTCTCTCCGAGGATGTAATCTGTTATTATTCCTTGACGGGAACTGTTTTCTTTTTCAAACGGACGTTCAACACCTGTGTTTCACAATGTCCGCTCTCTTCGACACGAACCCACAACAATCCCCAAACCTCGACTCCAACGCGATCGAACTCGCCCAGTTTGAGCGCAGCCAACATGCGTCTTCTTCCGCCGGGCAAGAATCAGACCCCGGAACCCTTCGAGCAGCCGGCGGCACACCTCCCCCAGCTGACATCGACCCGGCCTCCATCGCCTTGGTAGAAGACGTCCCTCCAGATGGCGGCTACGGATGGGTGGTCGTGGGAGCAGTATTTCTCATCAACGTCAATACCTGGGGCATCAACAGTGCCTGGGGAATTTTCATGGAGTTGTATATCCGCGAGAACACCTTTCCGAAAGCGAGCCACTTTGAATATGCCCTGATCGGAGGTTTGTCCGTCTCGCTGGCTCTGATCCTTGGTCCGATCATTAGTGCCATCCAGAGGAAGATTGGGACCAGGTATACGATGGTGCTGGGGTCGTTGATGATCTTTGCTGGGTTATTCTCTGCGTCGGCGGCTAGCAGGGTGTGGCATCTTTTTATGAGCGTGGGGCTTTGTATGGGGTTTGGGTTTGGGTTGCTTTACATCCCGGTGAGTTGCAATTCCTAGGTATACAGATAATTTGAAAGGAATGTGTGGCTTACAATCGAAAACATATAGGCAATGGGCCTCCTCCCACCATGGTTCTCACGCCACCGAAGCCTGGCTCTCGGCCTCGCAACGGCGGGAGCAGGCGGTGGCATCGCATGGAACCTCATCACTGGCAAACTCCTCGCCGTTTCGGGACTGAAGTGGACCTGGCGTATTCTCGCGCTCGTATCTGTCGCTTTTAACATCCTTTGCGCCTTCCTCTGCCGTGAGCGGCCTGTCACCTCTTCCACGGTGTCGTCGAAACGCCGATCCTTCAACATCCGTGACTTTGGCAGGACCCAGGTCCTTCTTATTCTCCTGTGGGGTTTCATAACCGAGTTTGGCTATGTCTCCCTCTGGTACTCTCTCCCGAGCTATGCAACCAGCATCGGCCTCACTCCATCCCAAGGATCAGTGGTCAATGCTATGTTGAGCTTGGGAGTGGGCGTTGGACGCCCGCTTGTTGGGTAAGTCGGCTCTCTAACCCTTCCTCGTTATCTATGCTCTTCAGCGTCAATCTTCGGCCTCTGCTAATTTCCTGTCACCTAACTAGCGCCCTCAGCGACCGCTTCGGCCGCATCAACCTCGCCCTCCTCTGCTGCTCATCATGCGCCATCCTCTGTCTAACCCTCTGGATCCTCGCCCGCTCGTACGCCGGCCTAATAATCTTTGCCTTAGCCGCGGGCGCCGGAGGTGGTTGTTTCTGGGCCACGGTAAATCCCATTCTGGCGGAAACCGTCAGCCTCGCCGAAAGCAGTGCCATTTTTGGCACTATCTGCTTCGCCTTAGTGATTCCTACCACTTTTGGAGAAGCCATTGCGCTGCAGCTCGTCAATGGCGGAGACGGCGTCAACAAGTTCATTCCGAGCCAGATCTTTGTCGGTTGTACGTTCCTGGGGGGCACCGCTTTACTCATGCTCCTTCGAAGCTGGCAGATTTGTGAGATTGAGAGGAAGACGGGGGTAACGAGCGGTGGTGAACACTGGGAAGGCCATAGGAGGTCTGGAGAAGAAAGCCGGACGGAGGAGGATTTGGAGGAAGGGGTTATGGCTTCGGGAAGAAGCGCTGGAGTGGCGGTGTTGGGCGAGCTGAGGAGCTCGGCTGCTGGGATGTGGTCTCCGAGAAAACTATTTGTTGCTAGGAGGGTGTAGTGATGGGTGGCATGTCACGGTAAAAAGCGTTTGTTTCACTCGGGCTTAGAACTGTTGTTCAGCGAAACTATATGTTAATGATAGATCTAAAAGCACTCATTAACTCTCTGACGGGAGTATCTCAAGCCAAGCGAATACTTGTTTAAAAATCCGCGTATGTGCTTCTAAACCCGAGTTGTGCCTGGCTCTGCGCCTCAAATGCTTCCTAACATAAATGATGGCAGCCGAACCGTGCTGAAAGCGCCGTTAGCAGAATAACGGGCAACAACCAGTAGTGAATGGATAGCAGAGGCGGAAAATATGTACGACTCGAAGCCCTTCTAAGTGCAACCCAGTCTTCGCAAAACCTGTCCTGATCGTTCTTTCCTTGAACACCGTCGTAGCGAAGAGACATTGCTCTTTGTAGATGTGGGAAAGAGAAAACTCCTCCATAGAAAAAGAACCATCGGGAAAAGAAAAAGAAAATTGCAAGTGACTGTCAAGTTCCGAAAGAAAGCGACAGCTTCAGCCTCCAGTAACCCATTACCAATCACTATCGCTGTCACTATCGGAGTCAAAGTCAGAGTCATTGATAGACTCGCCCTCGCAGGTATGACGAACTCGAGAGCTGCCCTCACCACCATTCGTTGCGTCTTGGTGTTCATCACCCTTGTCATTCTCGTCATCCTCCTAATCACTCTCGATCACGAGTCACATCGATTCGTCTTCTCGTCCGTCCGAAAAGAGATCCCACTTCTTCATCTGTGAGTTTATGCTTGGTGTTATAATTCGTCTGGATAGCCTTGCTGATGGTTTCCAGCTTGTCCTCTTGCAAGTCGATAACCCTCTTGTCGATAGTATTCCTTGCTAGGATCCGTGTGAACCAACTTTCTTTCTTCTGCCCACCGCATTGATGTTAGCAACGACGATATACCACCTGGTTCTACTAGATAACATTTCATTCGCCGTTGAACAGTAACTTACAACCTGAATACACGACCAAATGCTTGTTTTTCTTCACATAATCGTTAGTATCATAGTGTCAGATGAACCTCTGGAGATGCATAAAACATACCCATCCCATTGTTCCACCAGGCATCCAGTATAACTACGCGATTTGCGGCTGTCAGATTGAGAGATTGTCCTCCGACTCGCAAAGATGACATCTGGACAAGACCTTGGTCAGTATCAGGAAACGGAGAGACCTCACGATGTGCGAAAAAGGTCAGCCTGTTCTGAGACATGAACTCTTACCAGAACTTTGATCCTTGGATTCGTCTGAAAGGCTTGATCTGGTCCTCACGGTCGGTTGGACCCATTCCGCCAAAGAGGTAAAGGAAATCAATCTTCCCCTGTTGCAACACACGGCCCAAAATTCTAGCCAGCAGAATCCACTGGGTGAAGACGATAATTTTATCGTCAGGCGCTTCTTTCTGCCATTCAAGGATGATGTCTTTCAATCTGGTTGTTTTAGCGCTGGGTGTCATATTTACCGTGTGCTTCCTGTCAGCCTCCGCGAGAAAAGTTGCATTCCTAGGGTCACCCATAGGCTGGAACCCATGGAAGCCGTCGCCGAGGGCAAAATTGCCTTCCCTACTCTTTCTGACTGCGTTATGAGCTCTTCTCGCCGTCGAAGCCACATCTGATACTGATGCCCTGTCGTCCCGCTGGCTCTGAATGCTGTATTTAATGATTAATGGGTCTAACAACCCGCGACGACATTAGGAACTGGGCAGATATAACGCTTCGCCTTCCGTGACTTTGCCCTCTCAACGTGGTCAAGGATGCAGTCAGGGCAGTAGAAATGATCGCACTAAGGCAGCTCTTGGTCAGTCCATTACTAGGTCTATAAAAGTCAGAAGATGAAGGAAGACCTACCTTTGGTTCATTATGCTCCGGTTCATTTGTCAACTCTGAACACACGCTGCAAATTTCCGCTCTGCTTTGTATGTCCATTTTTGCCTTCTGCATGCTTTCAAGTTGCGGAGCTATGTCGAACTCTTCACCATAGTCGCCTTGTCCGAACTCGTCGTGGTCGTTCTCAGCATATGGATGACATCTGAGAACACCCTGTTGAACTAGCCCATCACACCAGCGGCCTATTTGTTGAACATATCTCTCATTGGTCTTGAGCTTGCAAAGCTCTTCCTTCAGATGCTGTATGTCATCCTGCGTGAAGTGGTCACGCATGAGGGACTCGAGAAGGTATGGGTGGGCGGTAGCTTGCCGCAATCGAAGAGCTAGGGTGAGGGCTGATTTAATAAACTTGTCAGCTGTTGCGTCCATGCCTGTGCGTTGTATGAATTTGTCGTTGAGTTCCTTCCTGAACTTGCCCTCTACCATCCTGTAAATGGGCGTCTCCTCCCTGGAGAAGTTAACCCACAGTTCCAGGTTAGGGTGCGTGATGGGGATTTCGAATAAAGCTCTGCCCAGGAAAACAGTTGTGATATCCCTCTTCAGAACGATTTCCGAAAGAAGAGCGGAGAGATCAACAGGAAGACCTCGAGCTTGTTGGGGCTTTGTCAGCTCGTACTTCTTTCTGAAATGCCTGAAAGAACCGGTGTCCGGGACCTTCAAAAAGCGTAGAAAGGGGTAAATCTCGGGGAGACCGTTTTGAAGAGGTGTTGCGCTGAGTAACCACTTGTGTTCACCCTGGAGCGCAAGAAATGCCCTAGCTGTCTGGGTGTTATGGTTCTTTATAGCGTGGCACTCGTCTAGAATTACTCGGAACCACTTCAACTTGAAGAGCTCTCCTTTCCGTTCTCTCATGCGCTCAGATACTTCTGGCAGGCTTAAACCTTGCCGAAGTAGAGATTCCCGATACTGTTCACTCGGAAATCCTTTGACTACCTCTTGGTAGCTGCTGACAACTATGTCCATCCTGTTCATGCTGCCCTGCCGCATGCGATGCTGACGAGTAGAATGGTATTGATCGAATGCCATGCGAGATGTATGTTTTGCGATCTCCTCCATCCATTGGGAAACTGCAGAGGCCGGGACGACGATTAGGGTGCCACCACGAGTAGGATCTTCATCTCTGTCCCACGGAAGATTGCCAGCAATGCATGCCAAGGTCATTACTGTCTTTCCCAAACCAGTATCATCGCACTGAAAACCGCCGGGAACATCTCCAGAACACTCTCTGTTCACCACCCATCCAGCTCCAGCAAACTGGTAGTGATGAAGCCGAGATTTAAGACCGGCGATTTTCCAGGTGCCGTCATCTTGCTTGTAGTTCTTTTTGCCGAAGGCAACACCCGCTTCCCCGAGTTTTTTCAAATTACCTGCAATCCTCTTCTTCTCTTGTGGAGGAAGCCCTTCGTCGGCTTCGATGATATCTCTGATATGCCTTTCCATGCCCTCAACAGCTCTTGCTTCTTCAGGTAGAGAGTCGAAGGTCGAGAGGAACCCCATTCGAGTCCTGGCCATCACTGGGTCTTCTCCGCTCAACATCCTGGTAATCATCTACATGGCCTTCTCCTTCTGCTTTTTCTTTTTGTGGCCGTCATCTTTGGCTCAGGCCTCGGTTTTTTGGCTCTGGCCTTCCCAGGCTCCGCATACGCCCCTTTTCGCTTCGTGCTGCTATCTGCAGCTGGAACCCTGCTGATATGGGGCGTGTTTCTGTCCCCGTCTCCATCCACACTCGGCGGATCGATAGATGCTCCAAGTCTTCGCCGAAGTCTCTCAATTTCTCGGCCGACTTCTTCAAACCTCATCTCGCCCGTTGGAGTTAGCTTGCCCTTAGCGCTGCGGCGCTCTAGCAGAGTTTGTTCTGCCACGAGTATCTGGAGCTCATACTCCATCTCCTCGATGTCGTCATCGTCATCCCCGTCGTATTCATCATCGATGTGCTGGGCCTCTCTGCCAGTTGTTGGGCGTTTCTTCGGTGAGCGTTTCAAGTCATCTTCACCATCCGCAGCGGGTCTGCGACCGTGGCGGCGCCGCCGTTCGCTTGCAATGGATACATCGGAGAGTTCTGCGTACTCGTCCATCATAAACTCATCTGTCTCTTTGTCTCTGTCCGAATGTTGGGAAACAAACAAGTCGCCGCCACTGTCATCGCCGTCGGCTGCAGTACTGTCAATGGCGTTGACTGCGCCATTGTCGCTGTCATAGTCGCCATCTCCATTGTCATATTCTTCGACTTTGACAGCAACCTTCTTTCCCCCAAGACAGAGAACACCAGATGCGACTTGGACTTGTGCGCTGAAGGGCTTAGAGTTGGCCTTCATTTTGACGTTTTTTGGGACATCGGCTTCATCGATGATCATACCATCATCGTCATCGTCATCATCAATGGTTAAGTCAACGACGTCGTTCTGCCGGGATTTTTGCTGGTGAATTGGCATGATCTGGTTGACATCCAGGCTAGCGACATCTTCTTGCTTAACAGTTGTATTCTTGGCTGTGTTCTGGATGCCGAAAGATACTCGGTTCCGGACACTTTGGATAAAATCTTCAGGGTCTTCCGCCTTGATCTCATCGCCGCGAGACAACGACCACTGCCTGCGTATCTTTCCGGTGAGTCGGGTGTAATTACTCATGTTGGGCCTTGCCGGGGGTGAGTATGCCCTTATATCCTCGTCTTCGAGATGCGAATCTGAGAGTTGATCCATGGCCCTGCAGAGAGGCTACCCCTTTCCGATGAGAATAGGAATGAAGGTTGGTGGTGTGGCTGGCTATCAAGCGGAGTACTGAATGACTATGACAGGAAGCGTTAGAAGGTTACGGTAGATGAAAGGCAGTTGAGGTACTTTTGAACTTGCGGGATCGAAACTGGACTTACCGAGAGATATCTTTGAAGCTTAGATACTGGTAAGCGAGGATGATCTGAGCGTGCTGTGATCTTTTCACCTCTTGGGCAGGAGTACTGAATACGTCGTCCACAATGATACATGATGAAGCAGGTGCTGGTCCTCGATGGCTGAGGGTAGGAACAGATGGTAACCCGAAGACCATCAATGGGGACAAAAGTTGAGGTACTGGAAGAAGAAGGGAGAGGTAAAGTTTTGGGGAGGAAGGGGGGTCTATATAGACGGGCAGAAGCACGAGGTCGTAGGAGTTCGCAAGCGACGTATCTTGCTGACGTGGAAGTCTCGCAGATGTTTGCCTACAAGGCCTATATCCAGCCTTTGCAAATCGCCATTTTCATCTTGAATATCTGAATGATGACTTCCTGGGAGGAGGTCTCAACCATCTCAACCGTCGATACGGAATATCAAGATGAAAGGTGTATCGACTCTCGCCCAGCAGACGGCGTAGTGTTTCTTTGTGTGTTCCTTCTTGGATGGGAAAAGTTTAGGAGAGGGGAGCCTCCAAGTAGATCAAAATACCTCTACCCCTCAGTGCTAGAAGCACATTGCACCTTCCGAATGTTAAGGCTTTCTGAGTTCGTGATACTCTTTTCCGACAAAAAAGGAAGTGACCGCGATCCTTACTTCCCCTAGACCTGGATTATTCTATCCAAAGATTGGAGGTGGGCCACTACTACCCAACAGGTATGAAACAAGCATCCAGCAAGGAGATGAAAACAGATGGAGCCAGAACTTCAGACGAGGTATTGTCATCAACAGCTCCCAAACGCTTATGTGGATTTGCGACTCATATGGAGCAATGACTGGGGCGTGAGACCAATCTGAGAATCCCCTGAAGATAACACACTCCAAGAACGCCTTACAACTCAATATGACCGTGATCTCACCCTCACCCCTCACTCTCACCATCATCACCATCACCATCATCACCATCAATCCAATTCCCCAGTAATATACCCAACCTGCCTCCTCCCCCCACCAGGAGGTACCGCCCCATTCAAACTCCTCGCCAACCTCTCCTGCGTCTCCACCAACTTCTTATGCTCCCCCAACCTCTTCACCATCCGCGCATCACTCACCGCCTCAATCCTCTCCATCTCCCTACGTTCCTGCACCCTAACCTCACTCAACTGCTTCGCCGCTTGCAGTCTCTGCTGCTCCCACTGATGCGTCTGCCCCTGTTTCCTCTCCTCCATCTCCAGTTCCGCCTCGCTCACTAGCCTGGCCCTCGTCAACCCGGCCTCGAGTAGTTGGCGCTCATGCTTCATGCTCGCTTCCCTCTCGGCTTTCCTGCGTTGCAATTCCGCCGCGAACCCCTCTTCTTCGACGGCTTGCCGGCTGCGCACGGCTTCGATCTCCTCGTCCCGCTGCCGGCGGATGCGACTGTCTTCGAGCTCGGCGCGCGCGAGAAAGATTTTGTTTTGCATCGTGGCGATCTCCTTGGTGCGCGCGATGGCGATGTGGTGTTCCTCTGTCTCCTTGGCGATGCGCTCGGCGCGCGCGCGACGTTCACGTTCGGCGCGGAGGAGCTCGGGGGGCAGGTTGACGGCGCCGTCGGGCTGCGGGCCGTCGTTGGCGTAGTAGACGTCTCGGCAGCGGTAGGATTTGAGGAGGTCGAGGAGGGCGGAACGGTCGGTGCTGTTGGGCGGGAGGATGCGGAGGAGGTATTGGGTGGGGGAGTAGGTGTACACGCCGTCGGTCCATTGGTGGTCGGGGGCATTGATGGTTTTCCAGACGCCGGCTTTGAGGAGGGCGCGGGTGATGGGGAGGGGATCGGTGGAGTGCAGGGCGAGGAGGAGGACTGATTTTCCGTCGGCTTGGATGGAGAGGTCGCTGCCTTGCTTGATTAGTTCGGCGATGACTTTTTCCATTTTCTTTTCTTGAGATGAGGATAGGGGGCCGGCTTCGGCTGCGTTGAGGCAGAGTTCTCCCAGGGCGGAACGGCCGCCATGGATGACACTAGGGAAGTCTGGATCGTGGCCGAACTCGATCAGCACTTTGACTGCTTCGAGGTTGAGCTTCCTTGCGGCGTTATGCAGGGAACCATCGTTAAGAGATGGCTCGGCAGCCAAGAGACTCGCCATCATGGCAGTGCCTAGTTCGCCTCCGATCGCAGTAGCTAGTGCCATCGGAGTGTTATTTTCAGCATCAGCAACATCCACATCCGCACCAGCGAGAAGGAGTGCCTTGACCAGATCTGGCCGTCTGTGTTGAATGGCGAGCATGAGCGGAGTCTGTTTAGACACTCGTGTCTCAAAGTTGACCTTTGCCCCTCTGTCAATGAGAAGCTGGATGATACTGCTGCTGATGCGCTTTTGAGGCTGACTCAATGCCCAGAAAAGCAGATTCACCTGTTCTTCTTCGCCGTTATCCATGACTCTCATGGTCGTGAGCTGGTCATGATAATAGCCTGCATCCAGAAGAGTTTCCAGCAGTTTCTCTGACCGGGGATATTTGTTGAGCGCACGAAGTAGAATCGGCGGGGAGGTCGGAGTCATGACGTCCAGCCTTTCTCCCTCAAAGTTGTAGCAGATGAACAGCTCGATCAGTGACAGAATCTCTTCCTCTTGGAAGTCTGCGTCAAATATGTGAGGAAACGCCATGGAAACCGAGTGAGAATCTGGATTCTGCTCCAGAATCAGCTGTATCAGCTCCGAATCCGCCTTCTTGGCTGCCTTTTGCAGCACGAGCCCATCCTGACAAGTGACGCTCGCCCCATGTTGTAGCAGAAGTGTTGAAAGCTGTCGAGCCAGTGCTTCATTTTCAGTCCCGTATGCGTCAACAGCAACATTCAAAGCCGGGAACAAAGGCTCACCACCCTCTGCGCCCTTCTCCAGCAACATCTCTGCAATCTGGAGACCTTGTTCAGTCATCCAAAGCTCAGCTGTCTCTGGAGTAAAGGCATGTTGGAAAGCCCACGAGACATCCTTTCCGGGAATATCAAACGTCAACAAAGCCTCCAGCACATCAACCCGGAATGACTGAGTCGCATCTATCAACGTCTCGCACCCATTCATCAAAGGTGAAGCACCATGCGAGAGCAGGAGCTGAATCAAGCGAACATCAGGCTCCTCCTTCACTGCCCTATGCAGCGCGGTATGCACATCCTCCGATGGCTCCAGCCCTGCGGCAAACAGCCACTCAGTGACTTGATGCCTTGCGTCCTGGCTCAATTTCCGGCTGGCCTTCAATGCTTTAAGCAAGGTATGTTGTGACGGTCTCTTTTGCCGATCACTTGCTGCTTTTTCCACACCCAACATCAACTTCAGACTTTTCAGCGCTGCCCCCCTCGTCGCATTCCAAATAGCTTCGCCAGAGTTGTAATCAGGATCCGCCCCATAAACAAGCAGCAAGCGCACCAAAGCCTCGCCTTCATCGCTATATGTCCCCGCAGCAACGAGCTGTCTGTCCACGACCTCGCCGTCGACTCCTCTTTCCAGAAGGAGTCGGAAGACCTCCGTGCGATCCTTGAGCTCCGTGACAGTAACACTCGCTGCCTCGAACCCCTTGACTAAAGTCAGTTTCTTGACCTGAGCCGTGGGGTGCAATAGTGCGCTCAAGACGGAAATAGCAGCGCTCTTGCAGGCTTCTACTATTGCTTGACCTTCCTGGTGCTCGAGGTTGGCTCCATGGCCCATTAAGAGATTGACAAGTGTCAGGTTTCCATCAGATGCCGCGGTGATGAGTGCATCGGAGATGTCAGAACCGGATACCCCCTTCTTGAGCAGTGATGCGCAGATCTCAGCATCCTTGAGCTTGATGGCTTGTGCAAAGGTGGTATTAAGTACCGCTGCGGGGTATTTTCGTGAAGACTTTGCCAGAATTAATTCCACTGCTTGGGCATCCTGCTTCTCTACCGCGAAACTGAGGGCTTTGCCATCCGTTGAGTCGGCGTAGGCTGATAGAAGCTCAATGAGTTGGTAGTCAGACGAATGGGCATGTAGAGCGTAGTTCAGCGCCCTGTTAACTTCTGAACTCGGAGCGCCGGCTTCGACAAGCTTTCGGGTGAAATCTTGACGGTCACTGGGAATCGGTATGTTAAGCGAATGCCGAAGTGCCGCAGCTAGGGAGTCTGGTGCTGGCTTGACACTTAGCATCAGGTCCGTCAATGGCGTGCTAGATGCCTTGACGGCGCAACAGAATGCGGCGGCGTTGTGGGCATTGATGTCTGCACCGGCTAAGAGAAGAGTTCCAACCACATCATAGTTGCGACTTCCCAACGGCGTCTGAAGGATAGTCTGAACCTCGTTATATAAGAGAACATCCAGGTGATCCTTTTGTTTGGTATGGTGTAGAAGAAGAGACATTTTGGCAGCTTTTGCACCGGTGGTTGGCATCTTTGAGAGATCGTCGAGACCGCGATTCGCTGTTTCAGGTGTCGGCTTTCCGTACTGGACAACAAGCTCAAGGATGGCGGGATCAGGATCGCGGACAGCTGTGAACGGTTAGAAACGCAGTGTCTATAAGAACAGAAAGGTGTAGGTCAAGCATACCGAGAGTGACAGGCTCGCCGTCTTTGAAGTTGGCATCCACATTACCATGCTTCAGCAGCAGAGAAAATAGTTGGACATCCAGGGGTTGGGTAGCTAGTAATTGTGACAGCGCCGCGGATACTTCGTCCCCTTCTCTACCAGCGCCTGCCTGAAGCAATAACTCCACGATCGTATACCGGACTTCTTGATGTTTGATCGACATGGCTTTAACCATAGCCGCAGCAGACGTTGGAGGTGTGAGTGGCCTCTTAAGCATTTTGCGTAAGAGTGGTACATCCCCAACGGCAATGGAAGACAAAATTCCAGAATCATTGTCGGAGTGTGTGCCTTCAGTGTATCGCAAAAGAAGGGAAATGAACCTATCGTCTCGTCTGGGGTGTTGTTCTTCAATGGCGCCTGTCAAAGCAACGGATAAACAGGGCCCAGAAAGCCCAGCAGCAAGAAAAGCCTCGGTAATGAGGTAACGTTCATTAGGAGCCAACTTCTTGACCTGTGGAAACACTTGCTCCAGCGTTGACGGGGACGGCTTTCCCGTAAGCAGTTTCTTCACCATGTCTATGTTCACCATCATGACTGCGTTATTCAGAGCCATGCCGTTCAAGTGGTCCACCGAGGCCACCTCATGTCGGGCATGCTTCATCTGAAGCGAGCCTTTTCGGGGCTTCCCCTCTGGAACAGTGTCTTCGGGATAATACGGTGTAAGCAGTAGATTCACCGACTGACCATCTCCAGCCCTCACCGCAGCAATGAGTGCATCACCCAGCGCAGGGCCTCCGGCACCTTTCCGCAGCAGGATGTTGAGGAAGGCATATCGGTTTTCCGGGCTGACTGTCGTCGGAATCACGCCAACACACCGAGACGCGAGGTTGGGACTCAGACGCGTTCGATCATTTAACAGTAGTTGAAGAAGGTTGCAATTTCCTCTCGCAATGGTATCACATAGTACCTTGGCTTCCTGGTACTCAACTGAAGCTCCGTTTTTGACCAAAAGATGAATCATGTCGATATTTTCGGCCTGGCATGCCTGCTGCAAGGCGACGGCCACCATATCACCAGGGGCACCGGCGCACAAAAGCGCCTCTGTTAAGAACAACTTCTCATTGGGGCCAATGGATTGGCTGAGAAGCTGTCTGAAGCTCTCCATCAGACCGGCCCCTCCAGGTGTAGGTGGCTGTCTCCCCGTCAAGATGGCGAGTGCAATGTCAACTCTGCTCTGCCCAATCGCTGTCCTGAGAGCTTCGGCCGTGTCAAAGTCGGCATCCGCGACTGACCTGCTCACTCTCCAGACCGTCTGAAGACATCCCTTTCGTGAGGCGTCTATGAGACATAAGGAGAGCAGCTGTGACGAGAACCCGCCCGATGACTGAAGAATGAGTCCTACAAGATCCGGATAACCACCAGCAATACATAGTTGGCGAAATTCGATCTGGGCATTCTGCGACTGGGCAGGATTTGCGCCGCGTTGCAGTAGCAAGCCCAGTATTATGAGGTCTTTGGATCGTATTGCGTCGGGCAATGCCACGTTGAGCGTGAGGTCATCCGCATAATGGGCCAGGACGGCAACCATGTCCGTTTGGCGGTTCTGGATTGCCTTCTGCAATATCTGACTCCGCTCTAGAGACTCCAAGCTCTTTCTTCTAGACAGGATGGAGCCTGACCTGCTGCCTTTCGGAGCTTTGATGTTTGGATTCCCCCCAAGCTCGAGCAGTTTTCGGATGAGAACATTTGCGACAGCGGGCGAACCCCCAGAGGCGACATGGTTGTCGAGGACGTCGAAGATTTCTTTGGCTTCCCATGGCTTTTTGGTAGACGAGAAGGCTCGCTTTAGGGTACTTTGTGAACTTTCAGGGTTCTCAGCTTGTCGCCGTTGTCTGAGAAGTTCTTCCGCTTGCAAATCGTCTTGTGGGCTCGGGGTAGGTAGTCTGATCGGAGGGAGTGGCGGGAGAGGCAGTAGCTCTGTGACACCAACGGCGACAGCGAGTTCTAGGAGTCGGGCCCGCCGATTATCCTGTGGACGTTGAGGCGACACAGCTGCCATTTTGACTTGGTCGTTATCGAGCTTCACAAGTAAATACGGCCGGATCACAGGAGCAAGATTTCGGCCCGGTGCCGCTGTAATTGCATGAGGTTGGTTCAACGTCCCATATCATACAAGGAAAAAGAATTCGGCTTATATGTGAGCCTCCAACCTGCGGCCAACTGGGCAAGGTGCTCTCCCGGTATGAGTAAGTGGGCTGTCGAGGAAAATTTAGCTGGCCACCGATGGAACCGATGGAATAATAGTTCGGCTGGGCCGTAGAAAGGGTTCAAGTTGAACAAAGGGGACGCGAGTTTGAGCCTTGTCCCGCTCTTTGGCAAACAGTTGGTATCCAGGACCGTGTATGGTGACGTGGTGGCGGGGCAATGTTGGTCGCTCGAAATGCCTCCCCGCTTAGGTAATGCCCTATAACGTAGATTTAGAATTGCAGAAACAGGACTGGTATGAGATTGCTGTGAGAAAGGAAAAATATCGTGTGAAAAGGTCACCGACTTCCACTTGGATGTTCAATATTGGGCAGGATTACTCCATTGCGCATTCTGAAACACTGTGATGATAAAGCTGCGCCGGAGCTCTTGCCGTGGACCTATAGCTCTGAGCCGAGTCCGGGCCAGCACATATTGGTTCATCAGGCAGCTTTGGCGAGGAGCGGCTGAATGAATGAAAGCCACCTCCAAAGATAGTACCCGCGGGATATCCCTACCCAGCCGTGCTAGTCTCCAGGGTAGAGGCGATTTCGACCAGTCTTTCCCCCTACCTCTCGTGGCGGACGCGCGCTTGGGGAGTGACATGAGTCGATGATCAACAAAACGCTTGCGAGGCCCTTTGTGGCACAGCCTCAAATAGCTGGGCATGGCCGCGGGGCTCTGGCCACTCAGGCCACTGCTTCCCCAACAATGCTTTCCATTAGTACCAGGTACTGCCCCTGTCTATCAATGACCTGTCGCCGCTCATGCAGATTTCAGAGAGTTCAGAGTTGTCATTCTCAAGTCATTGACGAGTGCACTGATGCTGCAGCCAAAGCGCAAGCACCCGATACGCGGTTGGAAGATGGCATGTTGGATGGATGGGTAGGAATCCTCCACAGACAGACACAAGCTGACTGACGAAATGTCAGATGTGCGACTGCGAAGAGATGTGGCGTTTGAGTTTTGGCTGATGGATGGGATGAAAGCATCAAGCCATCTGTGCCTGAGCTGAAGAAATGGCACCGGAGGAAAAGATATGAGCGGGATCGAAAACAACGAGGCGGACTCTGAAGATACGATACAGCGAGGAAATAGTTAGTGCGGGACCTCATCCGCGTGACCGAGGTTAACAGAAGTTTTCGCCCAAACCAGAGCCATACAGGATATGGTCTTTGTTCTTTCCGCTTTATAGTTAGCAGGGAGCATTTTCTGTAAAAGTGACGCAGATTGTTAGTGACCATGCGACCCACCAATTGGTTCTAAGCGGGTCTTGGTGAGATAGTATGTTAGTCCCAGTCAAAGAGATGCCAGACATCATAGGGCTTTGAGGTCTTGAGTTTACATGTCTGATTCGACACGAAGGGCATGATATTATGATGAATATACGAGCGCAGGACGGTTTTATGTTTTGCTAATATCATGATTTTTTCCGAGTTTCAAGCTCGTGGAAGGTTTCACCCGATGAACATCTCTAACAGTAACAGCCGACCAGGCTGACCAACAAGACTGGTTGTTAAATTGCCCGTACCTGGGCATGACTGGATGAGCAGACTCCGTTGCTTGTCTATCTTAATCACCAAATCTAATCCTAAAGTCCGCCGCAGCTTGGCCGCAAAGGATGACTGGTCGTTGGTTGAATGAAGAAGGCTGTATATGGACGACCGGGAGCGACATTTCAATCCGGAGCTGCGGATCCCTTCCCCTTCAGCTACTCCACTCCGAGATCCCGATACCGAACAATAGCGCCAAGAAGGACGGAAGGGACTAAGACACACCGCGGCTCTTCAAAGTGTTGCCGGATTGTACGACTTCGGTTCCGCGATAATTACAAACCAGCTCTCCAATACTCCGTCTCACTCCGTCTTACTATGAGATGAATAATTCATCTCCGAATATTTTTTGATCTCCGATCACGGAGAAGGTTGGAAGATTGGATATCCAGTCCGAAGCCGAACAACACAGGATTAAAGTACCAATCGGCTTCGCGATTACTAGTGTCTTTGATTACATCATCGGCCCGTCTCATCTTTTATCAGTGTGAACTGTCGAAATGCCGTTCGGATTTAGAGAGATGGAGCAATATGGAGGCTCAGTAGTAAACCGAGAGCACAATCATTTTTCAGAATTTCGAGGGTAAGCGGGATTCGCTTTCCAATATACTATTTGGGCTGGTTGTTAGTGCTTTTCGCATCACGATCAAACTACAGATTGACGTGATACGACTCCGTTCTCACCCGGCGAGTCAGTGTGTATACCGCAGTCTTCCGCAGTCCGCAGTTCTAGGTCCAGCTCGTCGTGGGGCCAACCGGGCCAACAAGGTTCGAGACATTCAAAACGATGATGGCCGCAAGCACCAGTTCACGTCACGCTACCGATATCATCTCCACCATCAACACCATCGCGGTCCACCGCAGTCGTAGCCGGCTCCTTCCCCTTTTAAACTTGTTGACCCCCTCGAGTTCATCCCGTCGTCGGTTTGCTGCTTTCACGAACCGTTCCTGTCTTCCCCGGTCTTCACCAATAACATTGCCAATTCCCGCTTCCCCGCACCAACACCACCATCGCAACATCCCCGCGCCGTTCGTCCGCCCAGGCCTCAACATCTCTACCACCAGCGTAAACCATCACAGCTCCCAAGCCAAAACCACCAATTTTTATTCCACAATGGCCGCCGAAATTCCAAAGAACATGTCAGGCGTCGTCATCGAGAAGCCCGGCGGTGTCGACGTCCTTAAGTACAAGACCGACCTCCCCGTGCCCGAGATCAAGGAGGGCGAAGTCCTCGTCAAGAACGAGTACGTTGGCGTCAACTTTATCGATACGTAAGTTTCTCTCCCCTCCCCTTTACCCCCTCTCCCATCTTTTCACCTTATAAATCCCCAAACTAACCCTCCCCATAGCTACTTCCGAACAGGCCTCTACCCCTCCTCCTCAGGTTACCCGTTAATCACAGGCAAAGAAGCCTCCGGCACTGTGGTCTCTTCCAAACACCCCCGCTTCTCCCCCGGCGACCGCATCGCCTACCTCAGCGACGCCTGCTACGCGGAATACACCTCCGTCTCCGCCTCTCGCTGCATCGGTCCCCTTCCTGAAAGAATCTCCTCTGAGACCGCCGCCGCCGCCCTGCTCCAGGGTCTAACAGCCCTAACCTTGGTTCGCGAAGCCGCGGGCATCGAGCAAAAGCTGGGAATCAGCGAAGGGCCCTGGACGCTGGTGCACGCGGCAGCGGGCGGTACGGGTTCGTTGCTGGTGCAGATCTTGAGCGTCATGGGCGCCAAGGTGATTGCTACGGCGGGAGGAAAAGAGAAGTGCGAGCAGGCGCATTGCCATGGCGCGCAGTGGACGGTTGATAGCAAGAGTGAGGATGTGGTGGAGAGGGTGAAGGAGATTACGAATGGACGCGGGGTAGATGTAATTTTTGATGGAGTGGGTAAGGCTACGTTTGATGCGGATTTGGAGATGGTGGCGAGGAAGGGCATGGTGATTAGCTTTGGAAACGCGTCGGGGAAGGTGGATCCGCTGGATATTCTGAGGTTGGGGGCCAAGAATGTTAAGGTGATGAGGCCGGTTTTGTTTGGATATATTGTCACGCCGGAGGAGTGGGAGAGGTGGACGACGGAGTTGTTTGAACTGATCAAGACGGAGAAGGTCAAGATCAAGGTCCATGAGGTCTATCCCCTTCAGGAGGTGGCGCGTGCGCACACCGATCTGGAGGGCAGGAAGACTACGGGCAAGCTGTTGTTGAAGGTTTGATGAGAAACGGTTATAGCCTTTCAATATTCTTCCATCCATAGCCATGACTGGGATACGACAATATAATAAAGAACACTGGAGGCATGCCAGCATGCAGAATTCATGCAGAATTTCACCTCGGTATTCTTCTATGACATGCTATCTATGAGGTGGATTACGTATAATCAGAGGGGGTGTCATGAACTTAAGCAGTACGTAGCAACGTAGCGGAAGGAATCATAACACATTCGTAACAGAAAAAAAAGGGGGGATAAACCAAAGGGGGAATTGTTAAAACAGTGTGATGCGACCCAGAAGCCCCAAAACGATAGAAGCCAGAATGTGATGTGTGTGAGTGTTCAAAAAGGTGGTCGTAAAAGCAACAAAAGAGCCCCCGAGCCCTTTTTCAGTTCTTGGCGGCCTTGCTGGCCTTGAGCTTCTCCAAGAGCTCGGCCGGCGGATCTTGTCGGTAACCCTTGGGGTTGTTGTCCACCCAGCGCCATAGATCGGCACACGCGTCCTCCAGGGTGAGCTTTGTCTTCCATTTGAGCTCCTCGTTGGCGAGCGCGGGGTTGGCAGTAAGATCCAACACATCGCCGTGTCTCCTCTCGACAACCTGGTAGGGCAGGTCACGACCGACAACCTTGCTGAAAGCCTTGATCATCTCAAACACTGTGCTGCCACGACCGGAGCCAAGGTTCCAGGCCTTGACGCCGGGTTTCTTCTCACGGAGGTAGTTGAGGGCGGCAAGATGACCGCTGGCAAGATCGAGGACGTGGATGTAGTCGCGAATCGCGGTGCCATCCTTGGAGGCGTAGTCTGTCGTACACGGTTTAGCATCCTGTTATCTGAGGTCCAAGACTGTCTCATCCGAGCGGGACTACTCACCGTCACCAAAGACCAAAAGCTTGTCTCTTTCCCCAGTCGCCACCTTACCGAGCAAAGGCAAGAGGTTGTAAGGGACACCCTGAGGGTCCTCGCCCATGATACCGCTGGGGTGAGCACCGCAAGGGTTGAAGTAGCGGAGCAAAGCGCCGTTCCATTGCTCGAAGGGCTTGCCCGCCTTTTTGGCCTTCCTCCTCTCGGCTTCAACATGATCGGTAATGACGGTCTCGATCATCACCTTGGTATGACCATATGTGTTGGTGGGGCCGATGGGGCAGTTCTCGGGAATGGGAATCATGCCAGGGACACGGGTGGCATCACCGTAGACAGTGGCCGAGGACGAGAAGACAATGTTGGGGACATTGTGCTTGGCCATAGAACGGAGCAGGGTGATGCTGCCGCCGACATTGACACGGTAGTACTCGAGTGGGATTTCGCCAGACTCGCCAACGGCCTGCAGGTCCACAAGGGACAATTGTTAGCTGATGGTCACACCACCAGACACAGACGGACATGACATCGGGTGACGGCAGATGTGCGCGTGCAACTCACCTTTAGAGCGGCAAAGTGAATAACGCTGTCGATCTCGGGGTGTTTGGAAAACACATTGTCGAGGCCGGCCTCGTCTGTAATGTCGACCTGGTAGAAGGTAGGACGCTTGCCGCAGATAAGCTCGATGCGGTCCACGGCGGCCTGGGACGAGTTGAGGAGACTATCGACAATGACGACATCGTAGCCGTTCTCGAGGAGGGCGAGGGTGGTGAAGGAGCCGATGTAGCCAGTACCACTGCAAAAGCAAGCCACAATCAATATCTCATGCCGCTACAACAATAACAAGGGCAACGCGCCACGCGCGCTCACTGGACAACGACGACGACGGGAGAAGGACGGGATGGGATGATGAGTGGTTGCGGGGTGCAATTGCGCGCGCACGTCGAGGCGTTCTTATGGTATTCAAGGCGATCCACACAGCTGCCCGTGCGACGGAATTGGAGCGCGGTGCAGCATCTTCAAGGATGACTGGCGCAGTGTTGTAACTGGGCTGGGCGTTCGGAGAGGGTGGTTCGTGTCGTCGGGTGTTGGAGGCGGGAAAGGGCTGGAAGGGCTGGTCTTACCCGGTGACGAGAACTGTTCCCACAGCCATTCTGGATGCTCGATAAGGCGATATCTTTGTTCCTTTTCTCTCAAAACTGATGTGATGCTGCTGCTGCTGTTGATGCCGTTGCCGCTGCTACCGTGGAGAAGGAAACGAACCAAACACACAAAAAGAGTGACAAAGGGTGGAAGAGGATGTTTTGTTAGGACCGGTTAAAGATAGAATTGTGGTTGGTAGAAGGTGGTAAGCACCGAACGAGTGCGGCAGGGCAGCGCATGCAATGGTTAATTAAGCTCGGGTCTTGGAGCCTGCAACGAGGGGTCTGTTGGTCCGGGAATGGGGCCCTGGCTTCCATTCCCTGAGCCTGTGATGGACCGTGATGGACCGGCATGGGCGACTGCACTATCACATCCTGGTGTAATCCTGCGATGGTATACCGACGGGTCCGGTCACGAAATGACGATTGTCGAATTTCGCTAGACCGTAGTTTGCCGTGGGGCGAACATGAAACAGCAGGGAACCAAATCGGCCTACCACGCAGTAGGAGAGTGTTGATTGTCGATGGGATGAGAATCGAGATGAGACTCCCGTCTGAGGTTTGCCATCCGTTGCTCGCCGCCCTGGGGGTTACCGCGTTACCCTGCACAGCACCCTGCGACGGGTTGCGGGTTCTACGGGTGCAGCCTTGAATGTTTTGTCGTGACATGCAACGGTAAGGTTTTGGAATTTGGGGTACCAGACCACGGCGACCCCATCCGCTTGAGAAGCTTGTCCAGGCCTCCCCCTGCTGTGCATTCCCGATTCCATCTTCTCGAGAAGGTTGTAGTGGAAAAGGTATGTGCAGCTTTCAAGTAACATGTGACAATAGTCAAGAGTCCAAATCGGCCCTTTGGCTGACTATAGCCTAAATCTTCTCCCCCATTCTTTCGAAAGTCTTGGAACAAACATACCCTTAGAGCCTAGGGAGCAGAGGAGTTCTGCACTCCGCACTTCGGATATCAGCTTCGGAAACTCGAAATGGGGTAGCTAGTAAGACGATACACTGTAATATTAAATGATAGCCGACGGGAGCAAGCAACAAGTTACAATGTTCCATGCGGTGGAACGTGCAATTTGGATCGTCTTTGCTGCGCCCGTTGGAGAATGAAACTGGGAATGCTGATTGAGCCCCAGTTGCCCCAGGTTCATCCCATCTCGATGTCGTCAAGTCCGTGCTAGGAAGATTGCAGTGAGAAGAAACGGCGATCAGACTGGAATAGAAGGACAAGAGATTTCGGTCTACAAGATCTGACACGACACAGCCTGGCTCCCCTGGACAATCGAACAAGTCCCTGATTCCATCCTCGAGCCCCCGAAGATCGGGAATTCAAGATACGGCAACGGGAACTGCATATCTCTCGCTTAAGCGCATATCAGTTTCGCTTACTCATCTACCTAGCCATTCCCGCGCTATCCATTCCAACCGTCAGCCTCCACCCGGACGCTATCATTTCCCTTCTTGGCGCCGCGCGACTGGGCTGAAGTGGGGAGTTGACATCAGTCGAGGAAGTTGCGCTTTTTGAAGGAGCACGAACCCCCACAAGCCAAGGCGAGATGAGTGATGGCCTTTCAACGCGCTGTTGCGGCAGGCAATCGGCAGCGCCAGCAGTGGGCACACAGTTGTTGAGCTTCTAATTCATTGTCATTCATCGCATTCCGTCTTCAATCTTTGCTTCCACTTTCTATTGTGACCTGGACCGCGTCAAAGACAGAACCTTCGACGAAGAGCAGCCGAATGGTCTTTACAACAAAAAGGCACCATTAAACAAGAGGCTCTGAACGGACAATGACTGCTAACAAAGGCAAGGCGGACAGCTACAGCTCAACATGAAAGGCAGCTCGAGTCAACCAAGACATCCACAAAAAGACGAGGCCGTTTTCAGAACAAGACACCAGCAACTTGTCTTGTCCGTTTGCGAATGGATGCATGCATTGTCAACAACTCCATCCCTACTTACGCCAGAGACATCGCTGTAGCACTTTTCTGTCTTTATGCTGGACAAGCCACCGATCTCAACCTCAAAAACACGGAATGGAAAAAGTGAAGCAAAAGTCAATTGATCCCCAAATACCACGGCGTATCCACAATTTCTGTCAGAAAAAAGATTTCCAGCGTTAGAAGGCTTCCGCTCAACTCTTCTTTGATCGTTGCTGCAACCTAGCATCGCGTGCTATCAACCGAAATCACGCGTGCCGAGTCTGCAACGGAACACTGCACATCACCGCCGAGGACCCGACTACCCGATTTCTCACTACGTTCATTCAACTGGGAGGTTGGGTTGCTTTCTTCGGTCTCCCTCGCGTCGGATCTGCTGGCGTAATTGACCAACGGTATCGAGTGATTACTTTGGGCACCCGTAGGGCTCTTCAGCAGTTTCACCTTGATTGGAGGTGCCACGTGTTGCGCGCCTCGCAAATCGCAAAAGTCCGGTTGCCATTCAGTCGCAGTCGCAGGCGAAGGCGCATTAACATATCGCAACCACCCGAAGATCGACCTCCAATACAGACCGGCGGCTTGTCTGGCTGGACTGGACAGGAGGACGCTCACCCAAGCAATTCGGCCTGCAGCGGCAGCCTCACAAAAAGAACCCAAAGAGCCACCTCATGGCTCTGCAATTCGGCCCAGCCTCTTCAAACCCATCAATTCGTTGTCACTGACAACTCGTCCTCAGAATATTTGGGCAGCATCTCAGTTGTCTAGTCTGTCATTTAAATGTGAGTTTGAATCGCCCCATCCACATGTTCTGATCGCGGCTCTTCTCTTCATCCGCCTATAGCCTTCAACATTTTTGTGACACCTCTCACTTTTGGGCCCTTTTTTCGGTTGCACAGTGTTCTCGTCCTTCTCTGCTCATTCCTACAATATTTGTGTTAGAGAGAAAAGAATAACCTTGCTTGGTCTCAATTTGGATTTTATAACGCCTTCTAACACCATGGACAGTTCATTCTCCAATCACTGGTCTCACGTTGACCTCGCTTTTCAGGACGTTAACAGTCTTCTCAAAAAGTCCACTGCAACCATGCCTCCAAAGCGGATAACGCGGAGGTCGGTGGTGTCACCTTCGCCTGCCCTTTCCGATACAGGCACACCAAAGGCCAAGCGCGGCACTCTGATTCCAGTTGAGCAAGTCAGGAATCAAACGCCCACCAGATTCAGTCTCAGTTATGGCTCCGCACTGGTGGCTATGCCAGACAGGAACAAAACCGCCGCAGGTACTGATCTCGAAACCGCCTTCGCCGACATACACGAAACTGTTAGGACCGACAATATCAAGGCTGAGGCTCGCCGTCGAGAGCTTGATGCGCGTAGGGGTAGCACAACTCCTGGCCCCAGACGCCCTGACCCGATTGAGGAAGAAACCGAAGAGGAGGAAGAGGAGGAGGAGGAGGTGATGGTGGTTCAGGAAGAGAAGGAAGAAGACGATGACGACGAAGGTGGCTATTACGACGACGAGAAAGAAGAGGAACCCGAACCCGAACCGCCCCGGCGTGCTACAAAAACGGCCGAAACGCTGAAAAAGTTACAAGATGAGATTGAAAAGGCAAAGCTACTAGAAAAGCAGAGGGCAGAGGAGAGGGCAGCGGAAGAAAGGGAGAAAGCGGAGAAGAACGCCGCGGAGAGAGAAAGGAAGAGAGTGGAGAAAGAGAAGAAGGACAAAGCAGAGAGGGAAAAGAAGGAAAAGGCTGAAAGGGAGAAGAAGGAACAGGCCGCGAAAGCTCAACAAGAAGCCAAAGCAAAGGCTGCGCGTGAGGCCAAAGAACGAGCCGAACGAGAAGCCAAGAAAAGAGCACGCGACGAGGAGGATGAGGAACAGGCCGAGCTGGAACGTGCCGAACGAAATGCCCGGCTGCAACGTGAGCGTTCTGAAGATGCGCGGCGTCAAGCGGAACAGAAGCATGCAGCAGAGACCGCGCGTAAGAAGAAAGAGCAACGCCAAGCTCGAGAGGCCAGAGAAGCAGAGATAGCAAGCCTGGAGGAAGCAAAGAGGCAGGCTATGCGACCACCCCCTCCACCTTCCAAACAACTGCTTTCGACACCACCTACTTCCAAAACAAGGGAACTTGTGGCACCCGACACCGGCAACAGTTACGTGGAGGAAAGCGATGTTTACACTGACTCAGAAAAGATGAGGGAAGTGCTAGAAGAAGAGGTGCGAATGGCTCAACAGATGCGATTGGCCCAATTCACCCCAGAGCCTCCAGAACCACCCAGAATCGCAAGGCGACCAGCGTCAACCCTCTCCAGTTCTTTACAGCATGCTCAACATCAAGTCGATCAACAGCAAGAATCTTTCGACACAGAGGCGGAATCCATGTCTGACAAACAGTATCCGTCCTTTGGCAAGGTGTCCAAACCCACAACGGCGAGACCGAACCGAGCATCCAGGCCGCTATCCGAACAGTCAAATACCACAAACGCGGAAACACCACCTCCTCCGTATACTACTGCTCCTACCTTCATGCAACAATTACTGAGTTTGGTTCGTCGTTCGATATGGGGCGTGTGGAAGCTGTTCACATACCTTCTACCAGTGCTCCTCCTCGCTCTGGTAGTCTCGAGCGCGTCTTCTTATGGTTCGCCGGATTCGGATAGCAGCATCCGATGGTATGGCTGGAAGCACTGGAGGAGCAACGTCGGGCAATTCATTCCCGGTCATCCGCAATTGACGGATGATCAATTCAATGACTTGAAGGACTATATCCTTGAACAATCATCTTCTACCGAGAGTGCTGTCAAAAACATCCAAACTCTTCTTCCCCGGATGGTGCACGTTAAACGTGGTCCAAACGGTGATCTCATTATTCAGGATGACTTCTGGCATGCTCTTCTGGATAAGATGCTCAAGGACAGCTCCGTTCTCACGCTTGACGGTACAGGTGACATTTCCGAGGAGCATTGGGACGCACTGCGACCGCGCCTCGTCAAAGCCGGACTTTTCGAGAAGGGTCCCTCGGATGAGCATATCTTGCAGATTGCCGAAGGCACCGTTTCCAAATCATGGGAACGTTGGGTATCCAAGAACGGGGAAAAGGTTGCCCAGGTTGTCAAGGAGCATCTACCGGGAGACAAAGGCGATGGGGTCACGCGTGACGCAGCCATCAGCCGGGAAGAGTTTGTGGGCCTCCTGAAGAAGAGGATTGCAGAACACAAGGAGGACATTGATGATCGGTTGGATGCCGTCAAGAAAGGGCTTGAGACACTCATCGACACCACGATCAAGGCGGCCATCTCCAACTCCGAAGGCAGTCTCTCCAAGTCCGATATTACCACCCTGGTCAGGCATATCGTCAAGAAGGAGATTCCCCGAGCGCAGCTTGAAGCAGCCGCTAAGGACGGCATCATGCGCAACTACCACGACTACATCGAAACCCAAGTCAACCATTTTGGCCTGGGCAATGAAGCTGGTATTATCTTCACGGAATCATCCCCCGTTTACCGACTTGACTCCCAAGCACTGCCCGGCAACAAGCATCTGAGCAAGCTGCTGGGCAAGCCAAAACCCATTTCGAGCAAGGATCAGGTCACCCTGGAAGGGGAATACATGATGGCGCTCTCTGCCTGGAGCGACGTTGGTCAGTGCTGGTGCGCTGGCATCACAGCCAGCAGGGGGGCCGAGCTCGCCGTGGAGATGGCCAACTATGTCATTCCCCAAGTCATCGTCGTTGAGCACGTTCACCCGAACGCGACGAATGATCCTGGGTCCATGCCCAAAGACATCGAAATTTGGGGATACTATCCGGACGCGGACGACAACAGACGTCTCCTGGCTTGGATGGACGAGTTGTACCCTGGCGAGCGCGAAGCTGATTTGAAGAGGGTCGGCGAAGACAACAAAAAGTCGCTGTCCCTCATCAACAAGAAGTACGTCAAGATCGGCGAGCTGGAGTACGACTATGCCAAAACCAGCGGTAGCCACGGCATGTTTGTTCACAAGCTGTCGGAGGAGTTGCTCGATCTGGATGCGGCGACGTACAAAGTGTTGGTCAGAGCCAAGACGAACCACGGAGCGCTGGATCATACTTGCTTTTACCGGCTGCAACTGTTTGGGGAGGAATTGGAGTTTGAGTTTGAGGAATAAACAGGATTGATAGTGGGTATATGGGCGACGGGTCTTTGAGCAGTCGCTGACGTATGGGAAGGAAAAGCAAGGAAATTGGGAATGGGGCAAGGCGTTTGGTCTTTCTTTATCGCTTTTAACTTTGGGGAACGTATGGGTGGGTTGGTTTCATTGCGGGTGGCTACGAAGGAATTATATGAGCGAGCGATACCCGTCTTCAGGCTCAATTTTCGTGGTTCAATACATGGTGCTTTCATGATACTTTGGCTCTTTTCATTGCTCAGGCATGGTGTTGATGGTTGAATGTTGCTGTACTTCTAAGTGAAATATGTAAATTGCTGAATTAGTGTGTGCTCAAATCACCCAAAATTTGAATCTCAGTGCTGAAGTTCATTTGAATGCCCTGCTTCAACCCCGTACAACTGCCCATCCAACTGTCATGAACCATAGCAACGTGAGAATGTGACTGGGGGCTAATAACTCGTGGTCTGTCTGCTCGTATGACCCTAACCCTGGACCGAACCGCGCGTCCGAGATCCCTGCTGCAGATCTCTTCGCTTACAGTGGAAGTGGAAGTGAGGTGGGTCAAGCTGGCAGAATTTCCTCTCCGCCAAAAGTTTTCCCATCGCATCGAACTGAACGGCACCAGCGACGACCCGCAGGCAATCGGATGCTCTCGACTAGCAGACCCGACCTTTGGAACCTCGTCGAACCCACCACGCCCAATCTCAGCACAGTCCAACAACACAAACACCATGGCTCCAGGAGGCCCCAAAGGCCGCGCTGGCAAGGGCAAGGCCGAGAAGGAAAGGCCTAAAGCCAACAAGGCTGAACAGAAGTCGTTGAAGAGGAAAAGAGAGTTAGAAAATCTCGAGACGCTTCAGAAGAGAATTGACGAACTTGTGAGTCCAAGTGGACCCCTTTGCCCATTATACAATCGCACACGCTTCTAACTTTTTCATCTTAACCTACTAGGACCCCAAATCTGCAGACATCAAGAACTTTACCGATCTCCCCCTTTGCGAACCGACCGCCTCCGGACTGCGCGCATCCCATTTCGAGGTCCTGACCGATGTCCAACGCGCCGCCATTCCTCTCACGCTCAAAGGGCAAGACATTCTCGGCGCTGCTAGAACCGGTAGCGGCAAGACCCTCGCCTTCCTTGTCCCAGTTCTTGAGAAGCTATACCGTGCACGATGGACCGAGTACGACGGCCTCGGTGCCCTTATCATCAGCCCGACCCGCGAATTGGCCGTTCAAATATTCGAAGTCTTGAGGAAAATTGGTCGCAACCACAGCTTTTCGGCAGGCTTGGTCATTGGTGGAAAGAGCTTGAAGGAGGAGGCGGAGCGTCTTGGTCGCATGAATATTCTCGTCTGCACACCTGGCCGTATGCTGCAGCATCTCGACCAAACGGCCGGCTTCGATGTCGACAACCTCCAGATCCTCGTTCTTGATGAGGCCGATCGCATAATGGACATGGGTTTCCAACAGGCCGTTGACGCTCTCGTTGAGCATCTTCCCAAGAGCAGGCAGACCCTGCTCTTCAGCGCCACACAAAGCAAGCGTGTCTCGGATCTCGCCCGGTTGAGCTTGAAGAACCCCGAATACGTCTCTGTTCACGAAGCCGCGGCATCGGCGACTCCCGTCAACCTCCAGCAGCATTACATCGTCACACCTCTCCCGGAGAAGCTCGACACACTATGGGGCTTCCTACGAACGAACCTCAAGAGCAAGATTATCGTCTTCCTGTCATCTGGCAAGCAGGTCAGATTCGTCTACGAAAGTTTCAAGCGGATGCAGCCCGGTATCCCACTACTACACTTGCACGGCCGGCAAAAACAAATAGCACGTCTCGAGATCACAAACCGGTTTACGTCTGCGAAATACTCCTGCCTCTTCGCCACCGATGTCGTGGCCAGAGGTGTCGATTTCCCGGCCGTCGACTGGGTCATCCAGGCCGATTGCCCTGAAGATGCCGACACCTACATCCACCGCGTCGGCAGAACGGCGCGTTACGAGAGCAAGGGTCGCGCCGTCTTGTTCCTCGACCCCAGCGAAGAAGAGGGTTTCCTTAAGCGTCTCGAGCACAAGAAGGTGAACGTCCAGAAGGTGCACGTCAAGGAGAACAAGAAGAAGAGCATCAAGAACGAACTACAGTCCCAGTGTTTCCAGTCGCCCGATCTCAAATACCTCGGACAGAAGGCGTTCGTCTCGTACGTCCGTTCGATTTACCTGCAAAAGGATAAGGAGGTGTTCAAGTTCGACAAACTCGACCTCGACGGTTTCGCTTCCAGCCTGGGTCTCCCAGGTACTCCACAGATCAGGTACCAGAAGGGTGAGGACATCAAGAAGCTCAAGAATGCCTCGCGCGCCGCCATGTCCAGCGGGTCGGACACCGAAGGCTCGGACGGCGAGATCCGCAAGAAGAAGAAGGAGGTCAGGACAAAGTACGACAAGATGGCCGAGCGTCAAAACCAGGACGTCTTGTCGACGCATTACCGCAAGCTTCTCGGAGAAGATCAGACTGAAGACAACGAGGAAGACGACTTCCTCTCGGTCAAGCGCGTGCTGGACGACGACGCCGCCCTCGATGACGCCGCCGGCAACGCCAAGTCCGGCACCAACCCCGACGGCACGGCCAAGGTGGTCAAGCTGGGCAAGAACGCCGAGCTGGTCATCGACTCGCACCGTCGCGAGAAGCTGCTCAAGTCCAAGAAGAAGCTGCTCAAGTACATGGAGAAGGGCCAGAAGCTCGTGTTCGACGACGAAGGAAACGCCCACCCGATCTACCAGCTGCAGGACGAGGAGGACTTCCAGAAGGAGGGCGACGCCAAGGAGCTCAGGCAGAAGTTCGTCGAGAGCGAGGCCACCAAGGTCAAGGAGCAGGATGTCGAAGACAAGCTGCTGGCTAAGCAGCGGAGGAAGGAGAAGAGGGAGCGTGCCAAAGCCAGGGAGAGGGGTGAGGAGGTTGAGAGGGAGAAGGGTCCTCTGCATCTGCAGCCGGCGCTGCTGGATGCGCACAGCGACGTGGATGAGGATCCCTTGGCTTTGCTCAGGAGTCTGCCTGTTGCTGGCAAGGGTGGAGATGACAGTGGTGATGAGAGCGAGAGGGAACCACCTAAGAAGAAGGCCAAGAAGTGGTTCCAGAAGGATGACTCGGATACGGAGTATAGCGATGATGGCAGGCCGAGGAGGAAGAAGGCTAAGATGGAGGGCGGCAGGAAGGTTATTGAGATGGATCACGAGCCGGATAATTTGCAGGATTTGGAGGCCTTGGCTGCTGGCTTGTTGGAGGATTGATGAGTTGGTTATCATCGTTGTTGGTGTTGATGTGGGAAAGAGATAGATCTTGGGTTCTCCTGTCCAATCATGGATGTTTACATACGCATTTTGCCATAGTCTTAGAGTTGTTATGATACCTAAATCACGTATTTTGACAAACGGGCCAGTCCCATGCCACGGTCCTTTCGGTAGAATGCATTTCCAGCTCCATCCCTCCACACTCGTCGAAGCATGTCCTTTCTTCCAAGTACCAACCGGTCGCCGAACACAGGATCAATCAACATCTTCATCCACAAAGATCTGACTAATATCTAACCGTGGGTGTGAGCTGGACTGGTCGTTCTGTCGCAACACCCACTCTCCAAGAAAAAAATCGAGGGACACCTGAGTTTTGTACGGCATTTGCTACGAACAATGTTGGCGCAGCATATGTAAGGCCCGAACCTCAGATCAAGCAGCTCCAAATAAGTTGTCAACACTTTTACTAGGGAACCCCATACAATAATGTTCTGTCCCTCGATTTTTGGTCGTCCCTCGATCTTTTTGCCCACTCTCTGCAAGAGGCTGGGTGTTGCCACTCCAAGACCAGTCCCCACACCCACGGTTATCAGCTCAAAACCTGACCAAAGCCCGTCTCGCAGTCCTGCATCTGCCTGAGGCCCGAACGAGGGGGAAGGAGGAATGGAGGGTTAAGTTGCTTCTCCTCGAGTGACGGGACGCTTTTTCCAAACGAACGACGGGATGCAAGCACCCATGGTCGAGCCGAGCTCTCCCTCACGGTAAGATACGGCGTTTGTTTGCGACCTGTTTTATACACACCAACATACCCCTTGGTGAGACTGTCTGGTGTCCCTGGACAGCAGTTATTGCCGTGAATAGATGTCCGAGGTGACTGGATTGGCCCACCGCCGACATGAATACCGTACAGCTTCGTCTTCCTTGTAGATGGTCCTCTGGCGGTCTCCTGCACACCAGCAGCTTCTAGAGTGCCGGCCTTTGTGCCCACCTTCTTCCTTGTTAACGAGCACCATATAGGGCAGCTCGCCAGCTGTGGTTCCAGGGCTTAGTACCCTTCCAACACATCGCACATTTTCACACTTTACCTCAACAGTTGGATCAAGCCGGGTTAAGTTCTCTACTGTTTTCAAACGTTTGGTACGTTCTTCAAGACATCTAGTTAACTTATCGTAATCCCGTGCCTTGGCGCCCATCCACTGGCACTCCCTCCCAGTATTGTAAGCTGGCTTGATTCCCGTTTGTCCTCTTTTGTTACCACTTCAAAATCAAGTTCCTTCTCTGTCGTCGCCTTTGCACGCCCATCAAGACCAGCTGCAGATTGAAACATTCAGCAGGCTTTCCACGCAAGGTTGAGCGAGTCCTCCGGCCGTCTGCTTGTTTGTACTGCTCGTTGGCACTTGCATACTGCGTGCTATGCCAATCCCCATTGGATGAGGTATTTGACGATAGCGTCACCAGCCGACTTCTCTGCTTCCTTGCCCGCTCGGGCTTATAAGATATCGTTGCAAGACGACGTGTGCCCTTTTCGGTCCCTCACCTCAGCTTTGTCATCCAGAAGCCTACGGGGAGACGATTAATTTCATCCAGGCGTCAGCTGGCATAACATCATTGCATACTTCTTCCCCTCAATGAGATCGACCATGGCTACTCGTACCATCAAGACACGATCGCAAACCGAAAAGCTAGCCTCTCCCAAGACCGAGGCCATCCAGATCGAGTGTGTCGTCTGCACAGAGACGAAAGATTTATTTCAGTTTCCTTTGTCAAAACTCTCCACCGACTGTCAACACGCAATGCACGTCTGCGTCCAATGTGTCCGTTTGAGCATCACGGCAGATCTCAAAAACAAACACTGGCAGGACATCAATTGTCCGGTTTGCAGCAGTCGTCTTGATGCGGATATCATTCAACGTTACGCCAGCCCTGAGACGCGGGCGAAGTATGAAAGTCTTTTGACTAGGCACATGCTGGAAAGTCAAGAAGGCTTCAGGTGGGTAAGTTGATGATTCCCATTGGCAGTGGATGCCCCGAACTTGGCGGCAATGCATAGCTGACAGTTCCCAACTTGAACAGTGTACAGAGCCGGGTTGTGATAGCGGCCACATCCACGAGAGCGGGAAGGACAAGCCCATCATGAAGTGTCCTAAGGGCCACTTATCATGCTACGTCCATAACGTGCCATGGCACAAGGGCATGAGCTGCGAGGAGTTCGATATAGTGATGATGGACCCGGATAGCCCCGCATATAAGCAACACCTTCGACAAAAGGAGGAGAATAAGCAAAGCGAGGAGACGATTGCGCTTACGTCGAAGCCTTGCCCTTCGTGTGGGCGAAATATCGAGAAAAATGGCGGATGGTAAGTTCATGTCCTGCGGTGTTAGGCAACGGTTGGGAGATTGAGAGGCTAACGCTCGTGGTTGACAGCTCGCACATGATATGTAAGACATTATTCCCAGCTCTTTCCCACTCTTTCTACACCTTTGTGCTTGAGATTATCCGTTCGCTCTATTCCCTGCAATATTCCTCCCACCCTTGTCCGCATTTCCCTATCGTCGGAAAGACAAGTGCTCTTCCTGTTTCTTTGGAAATTCTATCGCATTCTTTAACGCATTATTCTTGCATGTCCCGAATTGGTTTTCTGATGTTCTTCTAGGCTCCCTGTGCCGCTACGAGTTTTGCTGGGATTGCCGCAACGCTTAGCATCGGGATATATGCCCACGACGGTAGCGCTCCCACCGCGAACATCTTGTTTCTGGTCTTTTTTAAGCACATCGTGACCTGCACTTCGAGTCTCTTTCTTCTGTTTTCCCGTATCGGCACAGCGCATTTCTTTGCACTAAGCACCTTAATTATCAATTCAAGCGGTGTGCTAAAACACTCGTGTTCCACTCAATAGGCGCCAAGTGCTCATACGAGTTCTGCTGGGAATGCATGGCAGACTTCAAGGAGATCTTGAGGACTAGCAATGATGCTCACCGAAAGGACTGCAGGTTTCATACGGACAATCTTGGGGACTGAATCAGAGTCTCCAAGGATGTTTTTCTCGAACCTATTGCCGAGTTTTGGGGTAAGGAACGGACTGCGGGTTCGGTCAAGCATGGTGTGGTTGAGCTTGAAACATCTTATTCGATTAATCTTGTAGGTTGCGGTTGAACCATGTATGACCTTTCTTTAGGAGGGATGCTGTAGATCGAGCCCAGCGGGTTTCTGGGTTTATTGCTTTGGTGCTATGGCACCATGGCACCAGGGTATTGTCATATACTCGATTTACATGGGATGAACCAGATGGGGAAGTTTGTTGACATTGAGTCGAGGGTGACATGGTTAGGGGGGGCATTAAAGGGCGCTGAGTGGAGTAGGAGGCACTTACACCAAGGCAGCTTTGGATCCTGTGAAGAACCTGTTAAAGTCGAAATGAGCCATTTTGAGGCAAATTTAATGTCAGAACTGGAAACTTTCATTCTAACAGATCAACGTGATCAAATAGATGCACGACGCAAAAATATTTTTGTCCGTGGTAGAGGTAACGCCTGTGTTTTTGCTGGGACACCGAGTATTGTACTCCTGTATCTTACGGTACCGTAGTTTACAGCGCGATGTGGGGAAGCATGGTCACTTCATCATTAAGGTCACCAAAGGTCGGGCTGGACACTCGCAAGTCTGGCAATATCTCGTGGGTGAGAGACCAAAACGAAGATATACTTTCAACTTTGAATGGTTTTTTCATTGGTAAACAGAAAAGGACTCTTTTCCGACGCGTTTATGGTAGGTTGAGAGGGGGTGAAGAAGTTAGTCACATGCCGCTGGCTGTGCTCCAATTTGAAGGGTCGAGCCTCCCGCAGCCCCTGCCCAACCCCGCAATCTGGCTATACGATAGAAGTCCGACATCCGGGCAGTCATCCAGATGGTGAGGCTGAACCTTCCTTATCTACCTCCGAGGTTCTCTCCTTCCTTCCTTCCTTTAAGCGATCGCCCTTTCCTCTTTTCAGCTTTCAGCTGAAAGGTTAATCCAGCCATCGGTTGACCTTTCCACACCCATCTTGCGAATCCTGCACCAAACTCTCGGGAGAGTCAGCAACGCACTCATCTCTCATTGCCGGCATAATCAAACAAGCTTAAACGTGACGACGACGACGACAACGACGACGAAGGAGCCATAATGTCCGGATTTGGAACCAACGGTCAGAATGGGAGTGCATTAGGCACAAATACTCGCCCTTCGCTGTTCGGCTCAGGCAGACCTACCCCAAACAGTAACGCGACCCAGTCACAGCCGAGCACAACGCCAAATGCCTCTGGAGCTGCTTGGAGACCGGAAACCGCTCAATCTCCTCCATCTCTTTTTGGCGCTTCTGGGCCTCTTCCGACTACTGCGTCTACGGGCGGTGGTTTGTTCGGGAGCGCGCCCGTTTTGTCAGCGACAGCACCGGCCGCGGCTTCAATTGCACGTGGCGGCATATTTGGGGCTGGAGCATCTGCGACAGCGACACTGCCTACAAGCGGTGGTTTATTTGGAAGTCGGCCTGTCTCGACAACGGCGAACGCGGCAGCCACTGGCAGCGGTTTGTTTGGTTCCACGCCTGTTCAAGGAGGCCTCGGGGTTGCCTCTGCTACAACCAGCTCTTCTGCTCCAGGTAGTGGTCTGTTCGGCTCTGCACCAGCTGCTGCAGCTCCCACTTCCACAGGCAGTGGCTTGTTCGGATCAGGGGCTGTCTCAACAATGGCAACTTCGGCGACAGGAGGTGGCTTGTTTGGTTCTGCACCAGCTGCTGCAGGTCACACTTCTACAGGCAGTGGGTTGTTTGGGTCCATGGCCCCTCCAGAGTCGACAGCTTCAATCACGACCGGTGGTCTTTTTGGCACTACATCCACCGCAGGTGCGAGTGTGTTTGGCAATTCTCCGACTCTGCCTACAGAAGCCTCGATGTCGGGAGAGGCCACCAGCAATTCCTCCAGTAGCAACTCTGCTCCAACTCCATCGGAAACAACCACAACTCAGCCAATCTCCACGGGGAGCTCCTCTGGCGATACGCCCCCCACAATGGCTACTGCTTCCGATGCACCGGATGCAGCAGGCACGAACGAAACGGAAGGCTCGGCCTTGCCACAACGCAGCTTGATTGACATTGACACCGACGGTGATCTCTTGTTGGACGTTGGGAGGGACGAAGACTCCGAATTGTCCCAGCCACAGCGGTTTCGTGTCTGTTCCTCTGCGCTCCGCCGCCACTCACCAGTCTGGAAGCAGATGCTCTTTGGTCCTTGGAAGGAATCGAAGCCAGCCAATGCCGAAACCGAAGAGTGGATCGTAGAGCTCCCAGATGATCCTGTCAAACCAATGCAGATTGTCCTGAATATCATACATGGACGGTTCGACCAGATCCCTCGCTCTCTCGGTCTCGATGAGCTCTACAAACTTGTTATTCTCACCAACAAGTACGACATGACCGAGACTTTGAGACCATGGTGTGCAAATTGGGCACAAATAGCCCACGGTGACCTATCTTCAGCGGACACACTGAAGTCCTTGTTCATTGCGTGGGAATTGGGAGATGAAGACCTCTTCGCTCTGAGGATTGAGGAGATCTCCGTAAATACCAGCTCCAAGGAGAAGTCTCTATTCGAAGTCTCTATCAGTCAGGTAGAGACCCGTTTCAGCAAAAAGTCCGTTCTGGCTGGAACTCCTGACGCTGGAAATCCAGAGTGGATTGACCTTGAGCGTCAGGATTACCTCGGCCCACACGATATTCTGGGTACGTTTGACATTCACATTCCAGACCGAAGTTATGGACACTTAACTAATGCTAGTTTCTCAACAGATGTCCTTCGTTCAATTCGAAAGGAAGCGCTTTCCATGATTGTCACGGCTGTTAATAATGACGTGACACTTCGGCGGTTTCCGACTCTCCGAACGGTCTGTTCTGGTCCTCACAATTATAAAAGTGGACCTTATAGAACGATGAGCACAAGTGACATGGGCTCTGCAGCCCTTTGTGACGCGGCCATCGTAGGTGGTATCTCGATCCACATAGATCACCGCCTCACATCGTCAACCGCTCTTTCCCTCATTACGGAAACCATTGTACAGGTGGCATCCGGTGTGTTCCCGAAAATAAAGCTGATCGAGGTTTTACCGCATCATTCCCGGTGCTCCTTGGGCACCAAATATGAGGCTCTTGACAAGAAGATACACGAGGATCTTCCCGGTCTCGTGGCGAGACACATCAAGCCAGGACACAAAAGTTATATGGCAAGCCAGAGGTACAAGACTGGCATTGACTTGTCGTCCCGGGCAGGGCAGAAGCAGAGACAGGCTAGTACCCGTCGGTATTGGTGATAGTCAGGTATCTTGGCTTGATACTCTTCTTTCTGTTAGTATATTTGTGAGTACTTCAAGTATATGTCGTACCGTTCTGCCGCGATCTTGACATAGATAAGGGTTAGCAAGGAGAGTGGACGGGGCGCCATTACTTTGGTGGTGGGTGGTTTGTTTCTCTCTATGATTTCCTGTATTTTTACCACGGCAGTAACACAGGTTGTGAGATTGACACAGTTGAGCAATCTTCTGGTATAATGCTCGTACCTTCTTTTGTTCATGTTATTGCTTGAACCTGATTCACATCAAGTGTCCCGCTTTCTTCCATAGCGCGCCACGGGGGTTGGAGAAAATGGTCTCCGAGATCTTCAAGTCACGATAGTATAATAGAATCAAATCTATAATTCTGCCTTCGAACAGATCCTTGGACTATAGTCTTGCTGAATTGTAGCTGTTTAGGGATAATTTTCTCTGCCAAGAGATTCTTTGTAATGGCCTTGTTCTTGAAACTCTTGCTTTAGCAAGACACTTCCCTCTAGCGATTCTTCTCGAGATTTTGTCTAAAGCAGTCAATTTTGCTTTGTAAATTATTTTGGTTTGAAGAATGGCAACGAAGATGCTCTTGCCGTTTTGAGCAGATCAATGGATCAGTTTCTGGACAAAATGGGCATTTTTTCTTTGCATAACATCCTGGGAATCGTTTTATCAGGTCCCTATTCCGCGCTATGATTTGATTGTTTATGGATGAGAGTGCGTTTGACATGTTGAGAATCGGAAAGAGGACCTCACCAAGTTTTTCTCAACTCAGTATTTATACCAGGCCTGGCAAGCAATTTGTCTTCTTTCGACATGCCACTAATCAGGCGTTTTCTCCCTACCTAAGTTCACCTCATTCAGTGATCTCCCGTACATGCTTGTTTGTATTCCGTATAACATCACACCATTGCACCTTTAATTCCATGCCCCGTTGCTTTACTGCTCGTACCTTCATCCTTCCAAAGAAGTTGAACAAGTCATCTTTCCACTTCCCATTGAGGCTTCGATAAACTACCAGAAGCGTTGCTTAGATTCTGTAAGAGAACCTGCACCAGTCTTTGAACCTTGCGAAGCCATATATTCCTGATGACTACGCGTCAAGAATTCTCGGGCAATTGTGGTGACGCTGTCATGCAGCGTGATGTTGTGACTCTGGTACTTGTCTTTCAAGGAGCACTTTGAATGAAACTCAAGGGTTTGGGTGTCTGCCATCATAGGGAACAGCACAGACGCCAGATGTACAACGCTCTCAAAAATACAGGAGCTTTCTCTCGGAAGTATGCTACCTCTTCGCTGTATCATACCGCGATAAATACTTCCGAGAACTGCAGCATCACATAGGCATTTAGTGCTTGTGTCCCAACTACTCCCAGAGGTGCAACGGGGAGTATATTTCACTAAAGCTTCCAGATCTTCATTGAGGGGCGCAATCATCTTTGCAATGACCGCTTTTCGAATGTTGCAGATCAAATCTATGGACAGGTCAGCAACGACTTCAATGGGGGACATGACTCCGTAAATGAGCACGAACCTAGGACATCCGCCGGACCAAGATATTCCTCATGTTGAAGGATGACTCCATCGGAATCCTTGATAGAGGAATCCCTGAAAACCAGAAAATCTCCTTCAACCCAGGTATTAACCGCAATCTGGGCTAGTCTGGAGATAAAAACACGTTCGTTCCCCAGCTCCCATGCGATATACAGGGATTTGAGTGTGTCAGGTCCCACAAGGTTCGTTAGGACCGGCAATACCCAATATGCACACCAAGGCTTCACGATGCGGGCTATGTCGTATTTGTTAAGGAGGATGACAGTGTTGAAGAGAGTATCGAGAGTAAGAAACGACGGCGCTTGATCGACTAGGCCATGTATGATATTGAGCACAATCTTCAATTCGTAGGCTGGATCCTCGGGAAACTCAACCACCCATTCGCTGTCGTTTGCCGGCTTTGATTCCTTCCAGGGTCCGAACAACATCGTCTTCCAGACTGGCGAGTGACGACGGAGCGCAGCTGAACACACGCGGAATCGAAAACACCCTTCAAGTCTAGGGTCTGGTTTCATACAAAGCAGTAGATCTCCATCTGGATCGATGTTGACGGCTTCACATGACGGCATGCTTGGATCATTTGCAGTATCCATGTTTGCGAGCGTCGGTGGTTGGGCGTCCGAGGTCATCGTAGCAGAAGTGCCCGGCCGGTCGAGCGATTCGGCCGAGGCCCCTGCCCGGGTCGTTGTTCTTGCCGCTCGTTTCTGAGAGGGAGTAGGTGGCTGTTAGCAGGCCACTGATGGTTGCGCCTGGAGCTGTCGTGATCGGGACTTTGCACGAGTCGCCTGACTATCGTAGGGCTTATGCCAAATGAAACGTCTATAGTGCTGGATTGGGGGTTGGTTGTTGCGCGTGTTCGGTGGTCGTAATCCGAGTCGCGCTACGCAAAGAACAGAGGTGGGGTGTGTTGATGTGATCGGGGAAGTGTGTTGTTGGAGAGAACGTTGTTGCCCAGAGAGCCAGGTAAATGCAGGTAGGTACCTCTAGGTATTCACTGGGCCTCCTGCATTCCCACCTACCTGTACGGGGCACGGCCCTTCACCTCTCCGTATTTTAGCCTTTATGCATTGTTTCCCTTCCTTCTTTTACTCTCTGAATTATAGTAAGTACAATTACCCCTTTGGCTTTCATATCCAAGGACTTTCGATAGAAACCCAACATTAGCGTGCTAGTAAGCTGATGCGGGGATATTGTATTAAGCTAAAAATTTTCCCGGGACGTTACGATGCAATATGAATCTCAGGATTGTCTCTTGAGAGACCGAGGCGAGACCGTGCAGACTGCACACCAGAGAATACACCCAGACAAACGGGATGTTCTTGAATCGAAAATAAGACTAGCAGAACGGATCTACGACTTAGGAAACATTATATGATAATCCCGCTTAACTTTGTGGCATCGCAAGGGGAAAATTGCAACTAGTGGTATTGACTGCTCCCTTCATCGTGGCCGAGTGCCAAGACCGTCCTTTGATACCCCTCACCATACACAGTAGTCGCGTCCAAAATTTCACATCCTGAATTTCCCGTATAAAATGTAACGACCGAACTTCACTTTTTGAAGGAGCCTTTCCTCCTTGCACTTAAATCGAGCCCCTGCGGTCCAATGTTTTTAGTTTCCCTGTCCACCTAATATCATCTGGAGATACTTGACGCTCTCGGCGAGAACTTTCGAACGGTCCTGCATTGCCCTACACAGTACAGGTGATCACACGCCCAAGGACGCGTCGTCATCCTTAACATGAAATTGGCGGGCAACCCAGAGACGCCACCGGCGGCCTACAAGGCTGTCGATATCGACCCTGACAGCGACCTTTATTTGGGTGTATCGAACGATGAAACCCCAACGGTTTGGAGATTCCAGGTTTGCTCAGCTGCACTCTGCCGTCGATCGCCAGTTTGGAAGCAGATGCTGTTCGGTCCTTGGAACGAATCGAAATTGGCCAACAGCGTCGAGGACTGAATTGTCGAGTTTCCCGAAGATTCTCCTTCAACGATGCGGTTGATCCTTCACATTATACACGGAAACTTCGACATGGTCTCCCCGCTCTTTCTCTGCCTCTCCCAGCTTGACGATTTGCTAGTGGTCGCCAACAAGTACGATGTTATCAACATCATCAAGCCTTGGACCCAGAACTGGGTACCTATAGCGCAAGGATCTGGATCTATGATGGAGCCGGAAGATATAGTCAGGTCGTTCTATATCGCATGGGTGATGGGGGATGAGAATCTCTTTATCCGACGGCTTCAAGAGATTGCTGTACACAGTTCCACCGACGCAACGGGTTGCCTGGTTTTACAGAAAGACGTCAGCGGACAAATTGACAAGGGAAGAGCGGATTATTTCCTGGAAAATGTGGGACACCTTGGCCCACAAGATATACTAGGTCAGTTGTGCCTACCAACCAACGTACCGACCCATTCGCAATTCATATCTAACCTTTGGAACAGAGACGATCTCTCTGATACGCGCGGAGCTTATAGGGAATATCCTTCAGCCTGTGTAGGATGACCTTCAGGCACGCGTGAAAGACTCGCCCGCTTGTTATTTCAAGCCATCACTCAACTCAACAGACTGCGATGCAGGCTCAGCTCAACTTTGCGATTCCGCAATTCTGGGCGGTATCCATTCAGCGATGCTGAAACGGAGAGGCCGCATGCTCCCAGAAGAACATATGGTCATCTCTGACAGCGTTGTGGGCCTTGCAACTTGGTTGTTCCCTCTGATGACTGCTGTCGAGACCATACCACGACATCAAAAGACATGCTCGATCGCACAGAAGTACATCGATCTGAGCAACAAGATTCACGGTAGCATTCCTGCCGTGACGGAACACCATATGAAGCCCATTTACAAGAGCTATATGGAAAAGGCCAGAATCAAAACTGGCCTTACTAGAAGGGGACGGATACAAGGACAGATTCCTACTGGGTGATGCCTATTTTGCCCAAGTCTCTGTCTAGCTCTTCCACGCCAGCCGTGTCGTCATCTACAGCGGCTCCACCCCTTGTTCCCCATTCCACGGCTGGCTGGGGTTTTTCTGCCTCATATGTACCCCGGCTGACGGCTTTCCTAACGGCTTTGGCGTTTCCCCCCCTCAACCCAACCCCCACGTCTACAACAGGGCGGTCCACAACCACTAGTCAGCGGCAATTTTGTAGCCCCGACGAGTGCCTGTGTGTAGTCCTCAGTTGGACACTCGATATGCTCCCACCAGTCCCCTTCCAGTATGGGCTCCATGTAGCTAACATTTTCCATTCGTCATCCCAAACGGCTCCTGATTGTTATGCTGTCTGGAGGTATGCGCCACTTCCAATTCAGTAGCCTAAGACTCAATTTCCAGTCTATCCCCTAAATGGGCTATTTGGCTCTTCTATCCCAGGTACACCGAAAGGTGTGTTCCGATCAAATATAGCTTACCTCGTAAACGTAAGATCAGTTTCGGCATTGCCTACATCTTGAACCCACCGCGGGTATGTTGGTGATGTCAATTCCTCCGGCATTGGCATCACGTACGTATGCTTTCTGCCCAATGTTTCTTCACTTTCACGAACTCCCAGTTTGTGAGTCATAATCGTGCCGTTATGGATGTCTGGAAAACTGATATAAGTCGCGAAGGTATGATGGTTGTTCGCCTGAAGCTGGCACCCACAGGTCGTCAACGCATGATACGTTGGTGGACAAGGTATTTCGGTCTTGTACGTGTAACAGTGGTTACATGACGCTACTTTTGGTTACAGTGACTATTCACATACCATTGCATTACACCTATTATCTTACTTTACGCTGGCTGTTACGACAGCGCCTTAAATTGCAGATCGGAGCCCTTCTCTTCCCTCATCTTCCAGACCAGATCTTCTCATACTTTGCGCGGACTTCTCTTTTCTCTGATTTTTACTTTCTACTTGATTTGGACTATGTGGCAAGGTATTTTTTGAACTCATCGATTCCTGATGTTTCCAGGTTATGATTGGCGGCCGGCAAAGGGCACTTGCAAACGCGTCCTAGTGGCCCAGTGGCAGGGACAGGTTGCGCGGCATTGCCAACTCGACATCCACCACCCCCTCATCGCCTCACGCGTGGTGTGGATGTCTGTTTTCTCTCCTTTCCCCAGCAATCGCAAGCTCACCAGGAAGCTCTCCGCTCAGCCTGTCTGAGGTGTAGAGCCAGGCACTGGCGTTAACCGCTCACCGTCCGACGCAAGATCTCCGACACGGTGACACCTCACCCAGTTCTCCCCCCTCCTTCGCTTCTGCGACTACGGTATCATCTGTCGAAGGGTATAAGCCCCGGCCATGCGTGTTGAAACAAGGACGACATCGACGAGCCATTCGGGCGACACGGGCGATGCGGTCAACGCGGGCAATGCGGTCGATGCGGTCGATGCGGGGGATGCTGTTGATAAGGCCGAGTCACCATCCCGCGACCCCAAACCGCCCAAGATTTGCAATATTGACCCCGAAGGTGGTCTTTTCCTAGATGTAACACCGCTCAAAGGTGCGCCTTATCGCTTTCGCGTCTGTTCTCGCACACGTCCTCGTCATTGTCTAGTATGGAAAACGATGCTGTTTGGTCCTTGGTCGGAATCAAAGTCGACTAACGGCGAGGAATGGATCATACAACTTCCAGAGGATCCTCCCTACACGATGCAGATCATTCTCAACATAGTCCATGGGAGATCTGACAAGGTTCCCAAATGTTTTATGTCCTTACCCCCTTTCAGCGACTCACTTCGCTCCGCGGGGTCTTGAGCCTAACCAACAAATACGATATGACCAGTATCGTGAGGCCTTTGTGTGCCCATGGATAGAGATTGCCTGGGAATCAATGGATACATTAAATTCATTATATGTGGCATGGGAATTAGGCGACGAAGAGCTCTTCATTTCAAGACTAAAGGATGTTTCCATGCGGACTAGCATGGATAAAGAGGGCCTGTTATGTTACAACAAGAACGTCACTCTCAACGAGATAGACCCTCCAGGATCACCAGACGCACTAGGTAGGTTTGGTCTACTGTTAAATGGACTTGCAGGAAGTCTATGCTAACATCCCATAGAGACGATATGTGCGATCCGGGAAGCACTACTTGAAAGGTTGATTACACCCGTCTATGAAGAGCTGGATGCCCGGATGAAGGCAGAACCTTACTGCAAGCTTCATGACGTGGACACGGGCTACCAGAAAATTCTCTGTGATGCCGCAACCCTAGGCAGTATCCATCGACATATGCTGCAAACTAGAGGTAGCGTTCTCACCAAGTCTGTCTCTGAGATCGAAGACAGTATTGTAGGGCTAGGAGATTGGCTGTCTCTCATGATGTTCAAGGTTCCAACTGTGCATCAATCAGCCCCGTCTGGTAAGCGCGCCCTGGATGAGCCGCAGTGGAGATGCTTTGTGGCGGAGAAATGCAGGAAGCTCTACAAGCGCATTGAAAAGGATATCCCAACGATTTTGGCTAGCTTCATCACGCCGAGTCACAAGGAATATATGGCGGCCCAAAGAGCGAAGACTGGGTTGGTTATGCAAGGCGGAATATCTATCCCTAAGCGTCGCTACTGGCAGTCTGGCACTGTCACGGTACCAGATGTCGCACCCATGGCGTTCTGGTACCCGCCGGTCGCCAGTCATGGCTAGTGTAGAGGTACACTTGGCTCTTTAACATAGTCTGGGAGCAGAGCTTCGCTGCTCTCTTCTGATTTTCTCCTCTTCGTGCAATAATAGGTCTTTTCCAAGCCACTGCTAGGTCGGTATCGTGAAAGGCACCGGACTTAACATTTTGAGGTTTGAATTTTGGACACCACCGGACAAGTTTGGAAAGGTACACCAGGTGCAACTCGGCCAGTAGTATCCCTCACGCGAGTATCTTGATCCTTGTCTGGATATCCAAAACAGCACGTACGGCAACCAGCGACTAGACATGCCAGCATAGGTACCTACCTACGAAATGTACACCCCTTTTCACCATACTCTCGACATCTTTATTCAGCACTAGCGAGGCCTATAGATGGCTCCGCCTTATAATAGACCGTGATTCTGCCGCAACGCACTACATATGAATGGTTATATATGCAGCTTAACGATGGCTTGCTCGCACCTGTCGTTTAGTTCTTGGAATAAAAGCTTTCCCGATAATGAAAGTCTTCATGGTCAAATTACATCAAACCACATCAAATTGAACCACAATCACCTATTCGTATGTTTGAGGTTGGCTGTCCTCGTAAACCATCTCGCTGCAAGAGTATACTAAGGTGTGCGATGGACAGCAGAAGCTTCATTACACCCAAGGATAGACGATATCATCTCGACATTTCATGAAAACTTGTCAAACGTGAGTATCCGTTCTGTGCTTCTAAGAGCATGATGTGCCTTTGAGTGCCTTAGGGTTTGGATTTTCTGAGAGACCAATGCAAGGCCAGGCAGTCTGCACAGCTTTCTGACATTAGCAAGGCAAGCCTGCCGTGAAGTGGAGATAAAGCTGTCGGAACGGATACCTATACGAGTTTGACGAGTTTCTACGATATCCAGTCCATTTGCCTGCATTGCAGTCCATTCGCCTCTTTTTGTGTAACGGTTACATGGTCCCTGTCAGATCTTGGTAACTTCTTTTCCACAGCGCCGCTCAAATACATTTTACAGCGTAACCGTTTACATACGATGTAACTCTCTGTGGTGTCCACCGTCCCCGCAGTTGCTAGTGTATTGTAACATGGAAAACATCCAAGCGTGTGGGTTCTTTCCACGAAAGTGTCTCGAGAACGTCGGTCTTTCTTTCTTTCTTTTCTTCCTCTTCGGCCCCCTCCAAAGAGCTTCAAAATTTCACGCAGGTATCTCATATTATCAACACATCCTGATCTGACAGCGCCATCCAGACCAAGGCAGCCTCGACCCGCTGGTAGCCTACTATAAGGTATGCCTTCACGGATACGACCAAAAAAACGTGCCCGGGCAGTGGCAGATGGAGCGTCATCGACGCCCACGGAAATGGGCGACGCTGATGAGCAGCCCATGCAACCAACCAATATTGTCAAACTTGACCCTGACGGCGATATCACGTTGAGTGTAGCACCTCGCGACAATGAGCGTTTCGGCTTTCGCGTCTGCTCCGGCACGCTTCGTTGGCATTCGCCGGTGTGGAAGGCGATGTTGTTCGGCCCCTCTTGGATGGAGTCGAAGCCGGCCGACGGAGAGAACTGGGTTGTTTAACTTCCCGAAGATTTCGCTTATCCTATGGAAATTATCCTCGACATCATTCATGGGAGGTTCGAATGCGTCCCGCAGACTCTTGGCCTCGAGGATCTGCGCGATCTTTTAGTCCTCACCAACAAGTACGACAAGACTGGTATTGCAAGGCCCTGGTGTGCGCAATGGAGACAGGCCGCTAGAAAATACTGCCTTGACACCGACGACATCCTCAGATCTTTGTTTGTCGCTTGAGAGTTAGGCGACGAGCACCTCTTCGCCCTGAGGCTCGAAGAAATATCCTAACGTCCCAAAGTCAACGAGAAGGGCCGCTTGAATTACACGACATTAGTACCAACCTGGAAAAAAAACGGACGGCATCCTCGAAGATGAGGATGATCTAGAGTTGTATTGGAGCAAATTAGTCACAAGAGAAAAGGATGCCATCCTCGAAGACGAGAATCATCTAGGTCCGCAAGGTGCACTAGGTGCGTTGGTTCTGATGATTCAATCCTGAATTCGCAAACGGAGAAGCCAATGCTGACATTTGTTAGATATCATATCTTCAATCCGGGAGACCTTACTTACCAACCTCGTTACCTCCATTCACGAGGAATTGGATTCCCGGGTGAAAGATAAGTACTATTGTTCTTCGCCAGATTGACCCGGGCATTCTATCTGTGACGCCGCAGTCATCGGGAAAATTCATCGGCATATGCTACGAGTTAGAGGCAGCATTCTCCCCAGGTCTGTCTCTGATATCAATGATAGTGTTGTAGAGCTGGCCTCTTGGCTGTTTTCCTTGATGTCAGCTGTACCCACTCTACACACTGAAGCCTCCGACAAACTTGCCTTGAAATGCTATCCGCCACCGAAATTCTCTAAGCTCAACAAGAGCGTACACGGGAGTATCCCAACACTGGTGGCTAGCTCCATAAAGCCATCTCATAAGGAATACATGGCTAAACAAAGGGAGAAGACAGGGCTGGTTATAGCAGAAAAGCAGGACAGAAGCGAGTTACGCCGCTACTGGACGCTTTGGTGAGGTTCTTGGAATACAAAGCCTCAGGTGCACGTATTTAGAGAAGCGTGTGTGGATGGTTTAGGATAGACTACGACCCTATCTATCGCAGCATATCATCACATTTCGAAAAGTTCATACGCTACCTTGTTCAATTAGGTCAACGTCCCATTTCGGCACCTATGAGGCCTGGAATGTCCCTATTCTACAAATAGCGGTGCAACCGCTGCGAGGCAGAGCATATGGCGAGCCTTTCAGTCGAATGGGGTTGTGGTCGTTTTCAGTTGCTTAGGTAGTTTGGATGAACCAAACCTCCAAAAGCCACAGGGGTACATCGAAATGCCTGGAGAAAAAAAAAATTGACCCAGATGGTCTCATTTCGAGTTCTGATGGGTACGCCTATCAAGCATATCATGTCATGATGATCAGGTGTTCTATGCGGGAGGTACTTTCACTTTGCCTCTTTCTGCGAATCCTCAGAGACACTCCCGGTTAAACCGTGCTGCCGGGCCCTTTGGGCATACCTTCAGATACGATTGGGCCAGGGTAAATCGGTATTGTTGAGTTCACCTCAGTTATCGAGGTTTGGGTTGCCCTAACGGTCTAGTCATACCCCCCATTCGCATCGGGTAGAAGTGCCTGCAGCAGGGAAAGGTGGAGAAAGTGCCGTAATATGGTGAAATGGTCGTAAAAATGAACCGAACGTCATGGACAGTCCAATACGGCTCGCTTTGGTTAGGAAAGGCCGTTACAAAACAGTGACAGAGTTCACAATAATTTGAAAACGCATCAGCCAGAGTCCCTTAGGGATCATTCCCTTCAGGAACTTCGTAGAATAAAGGCTCAAAGGTATTAATGTACTGACCGTCACGTGTTCGGTTTGTTCTTACGACCATTCTGAATGGGCAGAACCTTCCAGTTGAGACCCTCAAGTACGGCTCCCGCGCCTACCGCCGTCCCGGCCGGCATGAGTGAATGGTAGAACATTCGGACGGGTGCCCCACCAGATGTCAAGTGAAGTGTACTATCCGTTCTATTTTTTTCCCGCCACGATTCCCCATCTAAGTGCCCGAATTCTTCCTGAACTTTTCTCTCCCTTCTGTGTGAGCCCGACCTCGAGCATTTTCTCCCGGAGGCATCGACAACCACGACAGATTTCGGTTGCTGCTTCGGCACGGCAAACAGCGACTCGCTGTTCTGAAGCGACCCAAGGCCGACCAGCGCCTCAGTCAAAGGCGTGAAGTCGGCAATGGACCAGCCAGATTCAACTCCTGCCCAATTTGCAACTTCATTACGTTTCGCAAGACGCATTGACGTTCAATCGATATTCGACATGGCCCCATTAGCAATCGATATTGACCCCGAGGGTGATCTCTTCTTGGATGCAACAGCAGAAACTTTTAAACCCAGGAGGTATCGCGTCTGCTCCCATTCCCTCGGTCGCAAGTCGCCAGTCTGGAAGCGGATGTTGTTTGGTCCCTGGAAGGAGTCCAAGCCTGCGAACGAGAAGGAATGGGTCGTTGAGTTGCCTGATGACCCTGTCGCCCCGTTAGAAATCATCCTCTCGATCATTCACAGCAATTTTGAGGACGTCCCGTCTTTTCCATCCATCGAAACCATTCATCAGGTCTTGATCATGACTAACAAGTACGACTTGACCAGCATTGTAAGGCCCTGGTCTAGAGATTGGCTGCAGGTAGCCGAGGATCATGATATTGAGGCGGCGGATGTGGTCAAGTCCCTGTATATTGCATGGGAGTTGGGCAGCAAAGAGATCTTCGTTTCGAGGCTGGAACGCATTTCGTTGAACACCGAAATCGACTCTCAGGGCCGCTTGGTCTTTGACGGAACAATCGTACTCGAGAAAGAAGATTTTCTGGGTCCGCAGACTGCATTGGGTAAGTTTCGTGTCAGGACTACCGTCAAAAAGTAATCAATTAAAATATGGCTACTGACTCGCAGTGAATAGACACCATCTCTAAGATCCGATTGAATTTGCTTGATAAGCTGATCTCACCTGTTCACGAGGTTCTGGATGCTCGAACGGAGCAAGAGCCTTTTTGCACTATGGGCATGAGTACCAGAGGAAGCTGCGATGCCCTAGTGATAGGCAGTATCTACCGCGAGATGATACAAGCCAGAGGTGGCATACTGGCGAAGTCTGCTGCTGATGTCAACGACAGCGTTGTTAGCCTCGCATCTTGGATATTCTCCTTCATGGGAAAGATTGAGAGCAGTCACCAAGAACTCTACAGAACCGCGGCTGCATGCTCCCCGTATTTGAAGTTCCAGAATCTCAACAAGAGCATCCATGACAGTATCCCCGCTGTTGTCGATGAGTTTGTGGAACCAAGATACAAGGAACACCTGACCAAGCAGAGAAAGAAGACAGGAGTGGTAGGGCCACTCTGGGATATCATCACACCTCGGTATTGGAAGTAGGTTTGAGGATCTAGGGAGGATATACAAAGTCCAACCAAGTCACAAACATCAGTAACAGATGTCCCAGCTCTAGTCAACAATGCCATTGCGGTCATTCAAACATGTTTCCTTATTTTCAACCTAACTCTTTGCCGTGCGATTAGTTTCTGACATAAGCATCGGCGCTGCTGTTTCGTTATTAGTGAGGTCTGGAATGGAATGGGGTTCTTCCCTCAGAGCATAGGGACTATACACTTTGCGATGCATGGCGTCGTAATATTAGTGAGTGGCTCTGTTTCGCGTGATATTATGACATATCTATCTCGCACCAGAATTCAGCGAGCGCTCTTGATCGTATCCGTGTGACATTAGTTGCTTTCTACTAGGTAAAATTATCAAGGATACCTTTGCCATGTATCGCAATCACAAGTACATGTACGATCGGGTTTAGGTGGAAAATGTTGACACATAAAGACACTAATATTATCCCACGAGAGTGCTATGTTCCTCTCACCCCTGCGCTTAGGTACTGACACGACTCAGAAGTCAACTACAGTTATAGACTGGAAAAAACCGTCCTCCACCATGGTAGCGGCGTCCCATCCGCTCTCGTCGCCACCTTAGCCTCATCAAGATCCCGGCGCCTGCCCGCCTGAAGATCAACCTCATGCGGCCGCCACAGCCGCGTCTTAAACGTGAACTTGTACACAAAGTAAATCACAGGAAACAACGGCAACAGGATGTAAGCATCCACAAAGTTGCCTGCATCAAACGGAGCCAGCGTCGACCAGCCCTGCACAAAAGCCAAAAACACATTGGCAATCAGGCCAAAGTACGCATTCCACGGGTACCACAAGGACTTATACGGCAGCTCCTCCGGGCTGTGTCCCTGCACCTTCCACGCGGCGCGGAAGCGGATGTGAATCAGACTGATCGCGCCCCAGACCAAAAAGGTCGAGACACCACTCAGGTTGACAATGTACCCGTACGCCTTGCTTGCGCCCGTGCTGACGTTCATCATCGAGAGGGCTCCGCACGCATTGGTGAAGAGGATGGCATAAACAGGAACGCCACGACGATCCGTCCAGCCGAGGAACCTGGGCGCCTTCCCGTCCTGCGCCATGTACAAGATAGTGCGGCTGCCGATGTAAATCGAGCTGTTGACGGCGCTCAAGCAGGTGACGAAGATGAAGGCGTTGATCAGGTGGACGCCGTTCGCCCAGCCGGCGTTTTGGAGAGCGACGGTCATGGGCGACTTGAGGGCATGGCTGGTGCCGCCGGCGAGCTCGGGGGCGTTCGAGGGGCAGGTCAACCCGAAGAAGAAGGCACAGCCCATGTAGACGAAGACGATGCGGATGAAGACTTGGCGGATGGAGTGCGGGACGGCGACACCCGGGTTTTTGGTCTCGGTGGCGGCTACGGCGACGGATTCGACGCCCGCGTAGAAGGTGGAGCAAAAGACGAAGACGGAGGCGACGCCGCGGAAGCCATCGGCGAAGGGGCCGGGGGCGTGCCAGTACTTGAAGCCGATGGCGTCGGCGCCTTTGACGCCTCCAGAGACGTAACTAATCTGGGGTCAGTAAAAGTCCGAAGACATGTTGGAAGGTTGCAAACTGACATGATGCTAAAGATGAAGTAGGCCACCAGTCCCATAAGCTTGAGAAGCGCCAGCCAGAACTCGGCTTCACCGAATGTCTCGACACCGAGGAGTTGAAAGCCCAAGAATGCGAACTGTCTGTGATGTTAGCAACCCCCATACACTCGGTCTCACTGTAAGCCTGCTTGACAGAGGGAAAACTCACCCAAAATATCAAAAAGTACCCCCACAGCGGGACCTTATCACTCCAACTCACCATGACGCTCGAAATCACATTATACTCATTCGCCAAGACACAAACCCAGACTGAACCAAAGTTAGCCACTCGTAACGAATACCAGACAACGAAAAACTCACTAATAAGATAATTCCACCCCACCGCCACCCCAAAAGCCTTATCAATAAACCTGTCCCCAAGATCCGTAAACGCGCCTCCGCTGGGGTACAGCGTTGTCAGCTCGCCCAGACTCTGCATGATCGAAAAGGCAATGAGGCCAATAACTCCAAAGCCGATAAGCAGCGACGCAGGGCCGCCGGAATGCAGAGCACCACCGGATCCAACGAGAAGACCGGGGCCGATGATGCCGGCCAGGGCCATCATGGATAGGTGTCGAGTCTTCAGACCGCGCTTGACGCCCGAGTGAGGGTCGATGGCGCGGAAGTCGCCGCTGTCGTCTTTGGAGTGGATGGCGGTTTCATGGTCGTCGTGGATGGTGGCGCTCCCTTTTTGCGAGAGCGACATTTTGGGTTTGGGTTTTGGGGATATCCCCGTCTGATGCTTGCCGCCGATAGGTGTGCACGGGTCCGGGTCCGGGTCCGTTGTGGTGGTGGCGGTCGTGTTGTGCCGATATAAGGTGATGATGTATTGTGATGCGGATGCTGTTTTCTCGCCCAGCGGAGGAGTAAATGGGAAAGAGGAAGATATGATAATATGATGGATGTCAGTGTGGGAGAGAAAGATGAGGTCAGTCGACAGGGCTTGTCCAGTTGCTGAACTCCCAGAGTTGCTTTCCCAAAGGGCAAAGCACGGCACTTTGGACAGGGAAGTGAAGAGAGGTTGAAGACTGATGGAACAGCTTCCCAAAACAAGGTTTCAATCGACGCACGACATGTGTCCGAAAATATGTCCGTAAACGGGGGAGGGTCGTACTGTTTACTGTAACTCTTATCAAGGAAACGTTGATCCGAAGTCCAAAACTCTCCTTATCACTGGCGATCTGCACTCGCAGTCGCGGCACTTACACAGTACCATCCACCCAGCTGGGACAACCACGATCTCGCGTGTTTTAAGGCAAAGAAGGATACTGGCTTTTGCTCTCACGATCTTGTTGCTAACAAACCAAGACAGTGTTGTCGTTTGCGTTGTATATAAAGGGGTCCAGAAATGGGACGGTGACAAAGGGGGGTCACCAATGACACCAAGAACGGGTTGCGATAACCTTAACAGCCTATCACCAAGCTATGGTAGAATATTGTTAGTGCACTTCAACTTACACCACCCATGCCATGGATCGCGCCATCCATTGGTGTGAGCCTCACTTGAAATCCACTGAATCCGCAAGTGAGCTTGCCAAAATTTCAGCACAATTGGAAGTGCCCGGGCAGTACGTACCTACTCCCGCGTGAACGTGTATCGTGAGAAGTGGGGGTTTATAAGAACGACTTGTAAGCAGAAACACCCTTCTGGAAGGCGAGAAAAAGATCATTGCAACTGCATCTCCATCGCTGTCTAGAGGTATTGATATCAAGCAAACGCTATCAGAGAGCGACCGCGGAGTGGCTGTTGCCTGCCCGTTTCGGTCATGCTATCGTTGCATGCAGCGACAGATCCCAGCTTGAACTAACCCGACTTGAGTCTCGGAGTGCGATACACTTGCCCGCGACAATCGCCGTGCCGCCGATAAAGGTGATATATCGGCCAAGATCCGATAAAGAATATGTGATGGAGTTCGTACCTCCGTGGCTTTCCTTCTCTCCTTTTTGCTTGTGTTGGAGAGCCTGGTGTTGAGGTCCAGACTCCAGAACAACACTATGGCAAAAGTGAAGAGTACAGAACTTCAGTTTGACCGTGATTTCCAGTGTTTTACTTCAGCTTTGTGATTTCGACTTTCGAGGTGCTCCATAGGGATCAGCGGTCTCCGTTACAAGTACAGTAAAGAAGTCCCCGCCCCGCAAAGGCCACTCCACAACTCCGCATACTGTGGGTCGAACGGGATCGGGGCCGACTGCGGGCGGTCGCAACCCCGCATGCGGGGGAACGGAGACGGAGCGGAGACCTCTTGTCGGCTGTTGAGCTCCGGGTGCTCGTTCTTTGGGAACTCTGTTCGAAATAAAGCCTCCGATTGGATATTTGGTGAAATCCATGGAATGTAATGTTTGTTTATATCCTTCGAGATAACTTGAACACGGGTTATGGTGGGAGTTGTTGGCGTTATGGGCGGTTGTTGGAGAAGGCCGATGGCCTGCTGACATGGTCGACCAACTTACGCTAACTGCCTTGATTTCAATAGGATGATAATATGGTTGCCTAACCAGTCCTCGGGTGGAAATTAACGCAAGTGGCCTTCTTGATGCTCATCGCCAACAGAAAGGCATTGCAAGACTTCATTCTTCAAATTCCCATCTTCATCGTTGATGTGCTTGCATCTGGGTTGGATAAACCTCACCAGCTTCTCTCATCAACAGTCCCATACAATATCTCAAGAGGGCACCCCTCTGGTTGGTGCTGTCCTTTCTCGTCGGCGACGTCGTGATTGGCAGAAAGTGGCCTTGGAGGTAGCATTCTTTGTCATTCCATTGACTTATATATGCAACGGTTGCCCCTCTGCTGATAGGGCTTATCGTGACTTACACTAACGACCGTCATCTGACAAGTGACGATCATCCTTAACAGATTTGCTAGCAGTATATGGCTAACTCAGTTAGTGGTCCGGTACCCAGACCTCCGATATTCACACCAATTTACGTGCCCAGACCAACCTTATCGCCATTGCCATGGGAAGCAATTGACAAATGACAAGATTCTATGTACTTATCGACTTCGAGATGTGTATCACCTAGACAAGACTGGGACGAGTTGAAGATTAGCACCCAGCAAACCCACTTACCTACATACCTCTAGTCCACAATGACGACCAAAAACGAGGTGAACGAGACCGCCTCCATGTTCCCTCAATCCTCGAGTTCATTCTTCACCATGCTCCCCCCGGAGATCCGCGACGCAATCTACCGCCTCGCTCTCACCATACGCCCGCGAGCTATGCCTGGCTCTTCTCAAGGACGGCGTGAAGGGTCCGCTCCCCGGCATCCTCTTCGCTTGCAAGGGCATGTACAAAGAGCTTCCGCGCGACCTCTTGACCGAGTTTTCCATCTGCATGACGAAAAGACCGGCCGGCGACCCAGTCCTTGTTGCTCCTTGGAAACCGTGGAACCCGTCCCAGTTTTAGACAAGAGGGCCCGAGGATAAGATCCTTGGAGTTGGGGCCTATGGGGATATGCCGCTTGCCAAAAGGCCAATTCTTACTATTTTCCCGAGCAAACCCCCCCCCCCCCTTTTTTTTTTTTTTTTTTTTTTTTTTTTTTGGGGGGTGTGGTGGGGATGGTTTGTGGGTTTCCAAAAAGTAGAGAGTGCCCATATGTATAACTGGGACAAGTCTGGGTGTTTTGAGGCGAGATCAGGAAGATTCACTGAAGTAGCATCGGGAGTGAAGACGTTGATGATGGAATGGCCGCCGGCTGGAGCTCACAAGAAGAAAGAGGAGCCGTCAAAGAACCACAGGGGGGGTATGGCCGATGATGAGTATCTGTGGTACTTCAGAAAGCTGAAAAAGCAAGAGTGAAAATTTCGGTGTCGAGTGGCCGCTGGAGAGGGTCGTACTCAAGGGGGGGGTATGAAAGGTCCTGGGCGGATGAAGTAAAGGAAATCTTGAAGGTTGGAGTTGTTTGCGAATAGTAGCTGACACTCGTGAATGATCGAATGATGTGATGGGCGTTGTTGAGAGGGCACTTTGGCGCGTATTGGGTAGTCCGGGGACGCGGACTGCAATTCCATATCAACTTCACCAGCTACCCGGTACAAGTGGCATTGTACTACCGCATCATCTCGCAACGTGCGTTGCCGCTTCGAAGTGACACTTGACGTCGTGTCTCGTACCGGCATCTTCTGAAAATCGCGAACCCAACTGTCTGGGCCGTCCAGTTTTCATGGCCAAGCTGCCTCACCTTCGCACCCACCAGTCCGCACAGAGCCACCCCCACAACATCCCCTGTCTCAAGGGCATAATTGTGTGGTAATAAAATTCAGGGGCTCGGCTGAAGGAGTGGGAGAAGTTGCTGGTTCGGAGTGATCTTCCTCATAGCTTCATGCATGATATGCACGGTACTACAAGATCAACTTGCCTACGCTGTGGTGTATAACAGCTGAATGGCCTTAATAGTTGGGTCTGCGTGTAGCTGAGGCCGAGGAGGATAGCGCTTAGCAGTCCAGACCGCGCTGGGCCAGGGAAACAGGGTGGGCATAACTTCGTTGTCAGTGAAATTGGAATCTCCGAGGAGTTTAATGAACGTCGACTTCATCTTCTCGTCTAGCCACCTCAGACATGTAGTCAAGCCACTTACTATCATGATGTCGTTCGGGATAAGGCGTGATCTCGTCGGTCTGCTTCTCTGGCCAACAAGCGCTTCTTCTCCGAATCTCCTCCTCTCCCCCCCCAATTCAGCGCGTCGCCGTGCTCGCCACTGCTGCTATTGCCCCCCGAGTGAGATACCGGTACATATGGCACTCACTTACTGACGACAATGTGCTTCCGCATTCGGTCATCGCTCGTGTGAGTGGCTAAACATATCGGGATGGGAATCCAAGAAGAACATTGGCGTAAGGCTGCGAGTAGCAGTGTGTTTCTTGCCCTCGCCAAGTGCTCTCCTATCTGCTCTTTGTTCCACACCACCGGGCTAGATGGCGCCGCTGCCGACCCTTCATATTTACCCAGGCGTACATCTTGACGTCAACCCACTGATAATTTCTTGTCCCGCGCCTTCGAGCCCAGCAATGGGTTACCCGTCTCGTCTCGATGGATGTTTGGATTTGGGAATCCCTTTGATCATGCCATGCGATTGCACGTAGCTTGCATGCACCAAAATGTCCGCCTTTTACACGTGGTCTGCGTGGGCCCGTGGTTCTCCTGCTCCATACTGTGGTCTGGACCCGTCTGCTCGTGAAGCTGAGAAGCTGAGAAGCTCCATCCGCGTCTTGCAGCTCTGAGGCTCGAATAGAAGCATGCTCGTAATGGTAACCCGTCGGAGTGGGGGGATCAGAAGCTTGCTTCCTTGTCGTACTGTACGGCTCGTTTCTTTGTTCGGTTGTCTGGAGAGCTCGAGGGAGACAATGAAGAACTCAAAGGGCCAGAAATGCTGCGGTTGTGATTTGGTGGGAGAGAGTTGCGCCATGAAACCCCTGAGATGTCGTCATGTTAAAGATGGGCGGGCTGGACCCTCTTATAGGCCGAGGCCAAGCCCGCTAGCCTCCTTCTGACGCTGAGGCTTCTGGGCCCTGCTAGCAGCCTTCCACTCACAGTGCAGCTAAGGCACAGCTTTCTGCGGGTGGGGGGAAACTCTGGGAACGACAACTCCCAACGACAACTCCCAAGACAAAGACCAGCAATCGCAAGCGAGATACCCTGCAACGCAACCACGAAAAGTAAAATATGCATGCAAAAGAGACATAGCGATGAACGACAAGGAACAGACCCAGCGCACGGCGGCGGCACCGACATGCATCCTCGCTTGGGAATGACGTTTCAGTCCAAAAGCTATGCAGGCAAGACACTCTTTGCCAGTGATATCAAAATGGAGGAGGATGAGATGTTGCGGCTGGATAATTGGTACGTTGTCGGTACATGTCTCTGGCTACCGAGGAAAGGGGGTCCCCCGTGAGCACATTGAGCACACTGGCTCCTCGAACTATCAAGTTCCAGCCTTCTCGCCAGCGGAATGAAGCCGTGGCTTGATGATGCGAAATCTCGTCAACTCGGCGTGCGAATTGGCGTCGACTTGTAGCCTCTTGGCCCTTGTTGCCCAGGACTGGGCCAGGCAGAGGTCCCCGAACCCGGAGCAGGATTCCCACATCCATCAAGATATCCACTTGTATAACATGCCACGGACGGGACGAACCCCCGATTCAGGTCTCTGTGCCGCATGTGAGTACGCGGCGTGATGGGGTTCCCCGGGTGCGGGCTCTGCACCTGCATACCACTCCTCGCCAAAGATCAGCAGGGATACATACCTCTGTGCTGTAGCATCCGAGTCTCACTGCGTACGTGCTACCTCTACCGAACGATAGGATCTGGGATCCAGCTAGAGTGCCAGTCAGAAGAGGATTGGGAAAAAAAGAAACAACATGCTCGATGTCTCTCCACGACTATGCAACCTGGCCCAGAAACGAGGAGACCCCCATGTCCGGTAATGCCGTTCATTGTCACCAATTCGAGAAGATGACGGATACTACCACATCTTTGTTCATATATAACCAGTCCTTCTTGTTTGCAGGGTCTCAGCTTGATTGCTCTCACAGTCCCGGCTCTGCTACATTCTACATCGATTGTCATACCCGAACGGCGGGAGAGTCCGTGACACTCCATTGACACTCAGATGGCGTCAACAAGCACAGTGGGAGACCGCATCAAAAAGTTCCTCGGTATTCCTGCCGACGAAAAGCTCGATGACACAGCATACTACGACGATGGCTCCTTCGTCGAGTCGGAACCAACCACCCAGGACTTCCTCAACGAGATCCGTCCCACCGTCCAGGGCACACTCAACTACTTCAGGGAATTGTTTCCGTTTGTCAACTGGATCTTCCACTACAACCTAACATGGCTATTGGGCGACTTCATTGCAGGAGTCACGGTTGGCTTTGTCGTGGTGCCGGTCAGTACAGCGATTCCATGGTGTCCAAAGACACTCGGCTTCTGAAGAGACGCTGATGAGATACGAGAGTAACAGCAAGGCATGGCTTATGCAAGACTCGCCAATCTTGACGCCGAATTTGGCCTTTACACTTCTTTCGTCGGTTTCCTGTTATAGTGAGTTTTTCCTTGAACTTTGCATTAGGATCTCTACATGGATGAAAGCTAACCATGATTCACGCAGCTGGGCTTTTGCTACGTCTAAGGACATCACAATAGGTGCAGTCGCTGTAATGTATGGATCCCATAGTACGACTGATATTAAAGCCTTGCTAACATAATACCACCACAGGTCCACCATTGTTGGAAACATCATCGAAGACGTCCAGAAGGATCATCCTGACTTTGTCGCCGGCGATATTGCACGAACACTGGCCTTCATTTGTGGAGCGGTGCTACTCTTTCTTGGCCTCATCAGATTTGGATTCATCGTCGAGTTCATCCCCATTGTGGCCATCTCGGCTTTCATGACCGGGTCAGCAATTTCCATTGCCTCAGGACAGGTTTGCACACTCATGGGCATTCCCAATATCAACTCCCGCGAGGAGACCTACAAGGTCATCATCAATACGCTAAAGGGGCTTCCCAATACACATCTGGATGCCGCCATGGGCTTGACCGCACTATTTGGGCTGTACTTTATCCGTTGGTTCTGCACCCAAATGGGGAAGAGGTACCCCCGTCAGCAGAGGACTTGGTTCTTCGTCTCCACGCTTCGCATGGTCTTTATCATCATTCTCTACATTCTGGTCAGCTGGCTTGTCAACCGACACGTTAAGGATCCGAAGAAGGCCCATTTCAAGATCCTTGGACATGTCCCAAGCGGTAAGTTTGCACCCCCTTTTCCAGCTGGACACACCCTTTTAAAATCGTAACTTACGAATCGGATTACAACAGGCTTTCAGCACAAAGGAGCTCCCCGCCTCGATAACGAAATGCTCTCTGCCATCAGTGGCGACATTCCGACCACCATTCTCGTTCTGCTGATCGAACACATCGCCATCTCGAAGTCGTTTGGTCGCGTCAACAACTACATCATCAACCCATCCCAGGAACTTGTCGCCATCGGCTTCACCAACCTCCTCGGTCCTTTCCTCGGCGGCTATCCCGCTACCGGATCTTTCTCGAGAACGGCCATTAAGGCCAAAGCCGGTGTCCGCACGCCTCTCGCCGGCATCTTTACCGCCGTCCTCGTCCTGCTCGCCCTCTATGCTCTCACCTCCGTCTTCTTCTACATCCCCAACAGCGCTCTCGCCGCCATGATCATCCACGCCGTCGGCGACCTGATCACCCCTCCGAGGGAGGTGTACAAGTTCTGGCTGACCTCGCCGCTTGAGGTGATCATCTTCTTCGCCGGAGTGTTCGTTTCCATCTTCACCTCGATCGAGAACGGTATCTACGTGACCGTCGCCGCCTCCGGTGCCGTTCTGCTGTGGCGCATCGCCAAGAGCCCCGGCAAGTTCCTCGGCCAGACCGAGATCTACACGGCACCCCGCGAGTTGGTGCGCGGCGGCAAGGACGCCGGACTCACGCAGAGCCTGCTGCAGAAGTCGGAGCACCACACCGCCTTCTTGTCTCTCGACAGGGACGACCTCTCCAACCCCGAGCTGCAGATCTCGACTCCCTGGCCTGGTATCTTCGTGTACCGCTTCGGCGAGGGCCTGAACTATGTCAACTCGGCGAAACACCTCGACAACTTGACCATCCACGTCTTCAAGCACACTCGCCGGACGGAGTTGAACACGTTCGAGAAGCTCGGCGTACGTGATTCCCCTCCCTCCTTTTCCCTATCCCCTCTTCTCGCCAGACACCAGAACTAACAGAAGACTATATAAAAGGACCGACCATGGAACGACCCCGGCCCCCGCCGCGGCCAAGCCTTCCTAACCGACGAGCTCGTCGCCCGCCCGACCCTGCGCGCCATAATCCTCGACTTCTCCGCCGTCAACTGCATCGACGTGACCGCCGCCCAAGCGCTGCAAGACCTGCGTAAGCAGTTCGACCGCTACGCGCACCCGGACAAGGTCGAGTGGCACTTCGCCGGCGTGTCTAACCGATGGACCAAGCGCGCCCTCGTGGCGTCTGGGTTCGGTGTCGACTCGTCGAGGACGCCGAGGGTGCAGAGGGAGAACTACAAGGGTGATGTTCAGGAGGTGGATCAGGGCCCGTTGATTGCGATTGGACCTAGTGCTTCGGCTAGCGATATTGAGGCGGTGGCGGTGGGCACAAGTGGTTCGAGCAGTACGGACGAGAAGAGGCCTGAGGGTGAGGGTGGTGCTACTGGTGGTGATGTGGAGAAGGGTAATGCTAATGGGGAGGATATCTCGGCGGTGCCGACTGCGAGCAGTGCTGGCGCTGGTGCGTTGGCGAGGGGCGCTGGAGGGAAGAAGTTGGTGTCGGTGTTTGGAATTAACAGGCCGTTCTTCCACGTTGACGTGGCGACTGCTTTGAAGAGCGCGGTAAGGAATACCGGGTTGGTGGTCGCAGATGAGTAACGGGCCTAGACGGGCATGACGAGATGAAGTTGGCTTTGAATAGCCGGGGTTTTCCCTTTTATCTAAACGAGATACCTACTACAGTACGTAATGATGAATGATATAAAAGTTCAAGGCACTGAAAACTGTTGATTTATGGATAGGTGGCATCAAGATCATTGATGATATCCAATAGCCTACATTCTGCGCCTGATGGACGAATATATGCCGTAAAACCCTTCATCCGGTTACACCACCTAGTTGAAGCTCACATGAACGTGGTCCCTGAAGAAGACCGGTCAGCACAAATATCACAACCCATAATCAAGCTGAGACATCACTTACCAATGGTTCTGAGTAATCGAGCCACGATCCTCCATAGTCCTCCAAGAAGTCCAGCTCTTAACTGAGTCGATCGACGGGTTCCAGATCTTCTGGCCCCAAATAACGTACTTGAGGTTGAGCGTGCTCCGGTTATTCATGACCCACTCCGCGATCTCGCGACCGGACATGGTAGGAACCTGCTCGCCATCGTTGAAAGTCAGCTCTGCCCTCAGTTTCTTGTCCCAATTCCAACTTCCCCCAGTTAACAAAACCAAACCAAAACAGAGAAGAAGAACTTACACCACCAGCATCCGAACACATAAAATCAATAGCTTTCCCGGTACAATGATCAGACGTAGCACCCGCCTCGCAATCGCGAATGCAGTATATCTGCCTGACCCTTCCCGGGAAAGCGGCCACAACCTTTTGCGCGCCCGTCACCGACACTTGCTTGCACGATCCAACGGCCGGGTACGTCGGCGTCGAGTAGCCGCCGAAGCCGGTGCCAGTTGACGAGCAGCACTTCATCTGCGAGGGACCCGGGCAGTAGCCGGAGGCGGAGGAGCCGGCGCAGTCGGATTGCCAGCGGCAGTTGCCTATTGTTGTTTTCAGTAGGGGGGCTTGGAAGTTCAGACTTGAAGGGCGTACCGCTTGTATAAGCCGCGCAAGATGATTTGGTGCAACACTTGATGTCGGCGGCGTCGGCGGGGCAAGCGCCGGAGATGGAGGTGCCGCCGGCGGAGGAGCAGTCGGCGGAGCTGATGCAAACGCCTAGAGAAGAAGAAAGGTTAGAGCGAGGAAACACCATCAGAAGAGAGCGAAGTTGAGGTTGCTTGCCTGCTGCGCCTCCGGAGCCGATGCAGGGCTCGTTGACGGCGGCCATAGCCACCGAAGCGGCGAGGAGGGAGAGGAGTGATTGAGTCCGCATGGCGAAAGGGAGTTCTGGTGGGTCTCAAGTGGTATGAAGACGATATACACTTGGGTGAGGTGATGAGATTATCAAAAGGTCGATCTCCTCGGCCTTTTATACTTCTCCATATCTTTTTTTTTTTTTTTCTTTTTTTTTTTTTTTTCGAGATTTGGGTCTAGGTCGGGTTTGTCCAATGTTCTTGGCTTGCAGTAGCCACGAAGGTGATTGACGTAGTTTATTGGTTTCGTATCACCTTGGCCAGGAATGTCATGAGGATGTTATCCTTGTTGGGGACCGACGCCACAATGTAGTGTCGAGGGTGTTTATTATTGACGCGGTCGATCTGTGGCTAATCATCTACGACCTGCCTATTGAGGATGGCATGCCCGTCTCTCAAGTCCGCCAAGAACATGTTTGTGAAGGCTCAAGTCGCTATCCGATAGCTTGCATTCGTCGATTTTAATGTTCCCCAGCACGTGGCGGAGTGATGTTGATGAATTATTGTGGAGGAGTTGCCAAGGTATTCTCGGCGCGGCCTGTCTGTCGTTTACATATCAAGATCGACTTCCTCAAAATGCGGGGGTACTGGCTGTCAAAAGTTGGGGACATTGATATTGCAGGAGCAATGCATGACATCTCACAAGCTGTTCCTGAAGCTAGCTCGCTTTAGGTAAGAGAAAGCCGGGTTCTCCGCTGCTATCAAGCCACTAAAGGGAAGGCAGAACCGTAAGGTTAAAAGACCCCGGTCACTCAAGGAGTCTGGAGATTTCCCAAGATGTCGATACCGAAATCATCAGGGTTATGTATGTGAATGGAAAACGATATATAAGCTGGCGGAAAGCTGCTTGTTTCCATCTTTGAACAGGTTCGTTTTACTTGAAATCGCTGGGTGATACTCAATCTTCAAACTGGGAATCCTTAGACACAACTTTGAAGCTGCGTCACTCGTGGCAGTAAGCAAAGACTATGGTCAACGACAACTACATACTTACATGGTTCTACCTACATTGGGTGGGAGGCATCTTAAGCATGACGGAAATTGGGCGAAATGTTCACCACGGAACGCCAGAATGCTTCTTCTCCCAGCACACCGAACCACAAACTTTTGTATGCACTGGATGCTGGGCAGTAGTGTACAAGTACCTGGATTGGGAAACGAACGAAAGCTGTTCAATTCGCAATGAACAATTCAGTGATTATCGGTTGCTGATGTTGTGGAGTTTTGCTCGTTGTTTCCTTGCCAGGTCAGTCACCCTTTGCTTCCTCTTTCTTTTGTCGCTTTTGACTTTAGTCTTCTTACTTGCATCAGTGACTGTGCTCCAAGATCAAGGTGTAGAACCAGGTAGCAACTGAGTGCCTACCTACCTAGCAAATCGTTATATGGCTTGAGAACAAGGAGGTGATGTTGTGAGAAGGACAAGCGGCAAACAGATGTAACAACAACAAAACCTTTTCCATCTTCAACACTTGGCTTCCACATGCTAAACGTAAAGACATCGCTAAAAGGGCTGGAAATATGTATGTTGTTTGTCTCGGTGCCGCGGACGATGCGTTGCGGCATTGGACATCACCTACTTCTGGGCAACTGCCGCCGACAGCGAATGTGCCATGACATTGTTTTCTTGGGAACCATCTTTTCCCGCCAATTCGCACGCAGTCTTCGGACAGTCTAATATTTAAGTAGTCTCTTGTTCCGGTCTTCATTCTGGTCCTCCATGACTCCCATTGTCGGAGGGCCGCGATGTGAACTGCATGAACCATTTGTTCACGACATTTTTCTTAGCCTTCCATGCATTGCTGTATGTACTTCCAGCAGAACCGCCCAAATGCGCATCACGGGTTTACGTTCAATAGTGCAAACAAGGCTATAAATATTTCAGTAGATTGTTTCCCTTCCGTCCACTTTTTCTCTTCCTTCTTCTCATCCTCCTCCCCACCTCGATCGTTCTTCGCAACAACACCTTCCTTTCTCTGCCACAACCACACCTTTGACCTCGCCACGATGCCCGTCATCAACGGCGTCGTTATCTGCAACGGCACCAACCCTACTAAGAGGAGGGAAGGTGACCCGCTTCCAAAGAAAGGTGACCCGCTTCCCAAGACATTGAACCCTCTGGCCCCAGAGTTCGTCCCCATGGGCCTGGAGTCCACTCCTCCGAGTTCCGGAGAAATCACCTTCGCCGTCCCTGTTTTCACTCTGGTGAAGCGGAATCATACCCCTCATTTGAGTCCCTGCCCCGATCAAGGGCTTCGTCAGGAGCCCTACCAGGGCACTGGGCTTCAACGGGCCTACCAAGGCCACCATTGCCAGGCCTCCAGTGCCTCCTACCAAGGAGGCCATGTGGCCTATCAGGCATCTGCCGCCACCTACGGCTATGAGCATCACATGAGCTTCGGTCGTAACATTACCCGGGAGGTGATGGTGGCGTTGAATGGTCCGTCTCCGCCGAGGCCCTCCACATACAGATATCAAGCGCCTGCCTACCCGACTATCGCAGGCTCGCAAACAAGTTGAGTTGAATCCCCCCATCAAAAGACCACTAAGAAGTCACTGCATCAAGCTCGTCGTTTTTGACCTGCTAACCAGCTTTCTTGTATCTCCAGGTATCTGGAAGCGATTTTGAGAAGTGAAATCGCCCTTGACTACTAACGGCCAGAGGGAGTACGTTTTACTTTTTATGACGATTCCATCCTTCACATGCCCGACATGACCTAGTTCTGACACAACATCATAGCTCGCAGGAGGATGGTCGAACGGCGGAGAAACACATATGGGGAGGAGGAATGGGGAGCCCGAAGGGCACAACAGGACCATCGTCACCCCGTCCATTCTTTACGATTCCTCTTGTCTATTCCTCGCTGATCACCATCAAGCGACAAGCGGCATGAAGCGCATCGCTTCCAAGCAGCAAGCGATAATATTTTGTCTTGATAGAGAAGGAATTCAACTGTCGCAACAAGAATCCTTTGTTCTTTTTTTCGAGTGACACTTTTCATGTGATGAAATGCTGCATATTCTGGGTAGAGATACATGTGTGCAGCAGCCGCCGATTCTCTTCCGCGGGTATTAATTGCCAGAAAACTGGGTAAAATACTTGCATTGCGCCGCCTCGTGCATGTAAGGTCTATTAGGCACATCTTCTGTGCGTCTCTAATTACAAGTGCGTATGAGCAAGGGACCAGATAGTAACCACTTGGTCATTAGCCTTGGGAACTATACCGAAGAAACTCGCGAAACTCGCAAACATGGGATTTTTCAAACACGCCTGCCATGGGCACGGTTACGGCGGGTGCATTTACTACCTACATCGGGTAGTGAGGATGCCTTTACCCCTCCTGTATATAAACCAGTCCAGATTGCCTGATGGATTCCCTGAACCTCTCCCTGTGTCTGGAGCACTCCATGCAATCCACATAACTATCCAGTTCATTTGGCTGCAGTGCACTCCATTTGCCTGACAGACTTCCTTTTAAAGCGCTCGACAGTTGGCACAACAGGTGGCTTACCTCTACGTCTACACATATGCCGGCTCAGTTAATGAAAGCTCAACACCCTTTCACACCAGCGTAACTTGCGTGATGTTTCAATATATAGGCTCGGACCTAACAGCCGGCGCTATTTAGCTCAATAAGGAGTATGTTTGTATTGCCATGTTTGTGAGTTTCGCGAGTGTCTTCGGTGGAGAATGTAGAGGTCGGTATAGCGCAGTGGCGCACTGCGCACCAAACCAAGCATCAGGACGTGCATGCATGCATCTGGTCCTCTTATGTACTACGTGCAGCCGTTATATAATATCAAAGCGGGTTTAGCTCAGTTGGGAGAGCGTCAGACTGAAGTCCACTTCATTCAATAATCTGAAGGTCGTGTGTTCGATCCACACAAACCGCATCTTCTTTTGGAATTTTTTTTTCCAACGGGTCCACAAAAGATGGGGGCTTAGCGAGGGCGGCGGCGATTCAGGGGAAGTAAACAATGAACCAGGCGCAAGTGTTTCTGCGTGTAAGCAAGGAACGGCCGCATGCGCCAACCGCAGGAAATGCAAGTACCTTACTGTTGCAGCGAGTGCATTTTCTTCCAGGAAGATCAAATGATGTTATGAACGTGAACGGTCCAGAACCTTCAAAAGTAGAGTAGATAGATAGCCTATGTACATGAATGGCAAATGAATGATGATAATATGTTCAAGAGAATGAGTGAAGATGTCGTTCAAAGAACGAGAAGAAGTACCAATCGAAAGGAGTGGACGGGTCCTTGAGCAGCGCAAGAAGCGAGCTCACCCAGAGACATTCGCATGAAAAGAACAAATATGGTAAACAGCCCACAAGGACGGGCAAAAGAATGTAAGAATCCTCCCCCCTCCTACCGAATCACTAATGCAGCTCAGTTAGAGACGTAATGAGCGACATAACCGACCTCCATCATCGCCCCATACCCATCCTGAGTGTTACCGTTCGGATAACCGGGCTGTAAATATCATGTCGTTAGCATCAACGTTACAATTTGAATAATGAAGAACCAGAACAACTCACCCAATCCCCACCAACAGCAACGTTCAAAATAAAGAACAACGGCTTATTGCTAATCTTGTCAAACGCCGTCCAGTCATTCAGCGACTGGCCCGAAACCTCATGGAACTTGACCCCATCCAAGTACCACGTAACCTTGGAAGTCCACCAGTCGCCCGACGTGCGATCCCACTCGATCTTCCACGTATGCCAGTCCTGGTTCGGAATGGCGGTACTGGCCCCCTTACCCGTCGGCTCGTTGCAAGGGCCGCCGGGCATCGTTCCGCAGTGGAGGGTTCCATACCCCCTCAGATCACCGTTGATGGTCTCAAGGATATCGAGCTCACCACAGGCGGGCCAGCTACCGCCGGTGCGGAGTTCCTGGCCCAGCAGCCAAAAGGCTGGCCAGATCCCCGCCTTGGTGTTGGTCGGGTTGCTGCCGAAGCGGATGTCGGCCTGGGCAACGGTCTTCTTGCCGGCTTGGGGCGTGAAAGTGTAGGTGGACTCGATGCGGCCGGAGATCCAGTCGCCGTTGCCGTTCTGCTGGCGCCAAGGGACGATCTGCAGGGTGTAGCCGCCACTGACCTGGACGGTCCTGGTGGAGGAGGAGTACGTCTCGAGCTCGTTATTGACGTTGAGCTTGCCGTTGATGATATTCCATCGGCCCGTGTTGGGCGAGGTTTGCGAGTTGCCTTCGAATTGGTCGTACCAGACTAGGTTGTAACCCTGGAGAGTGGGAGGGTACCAGGCTGAGACCAGTGAGGGAAGGCAAGGGAGGAGGAGGATGGATGAATCGAAACGCATTGTAACTAAACTGTGTCTGCGGTGGAAAGGAATGTAGTGAAGTGAAACAGGAGGCAATATAGACAAGTAGGACAAGAAGCTGGCAAAGTATGTACAGACAAGGTTGAAGGAGTGTCGGGAAGCTTCTGCTCTGATGAAGGTAAGGATATGGCCTCAAGAAGGGGGACTTATGTTGCAGTTAAATAATTATCTCGAACACCCTCCAAGTGCATGGTCTTGGAGGAAAACGGCCGCACTGCGGCGGCATAGTACTCAGGGTAGGATCAGCCGGTCATAACGAAGACTGCTGAGTATGAGAGGTGTGCCATCAGGGACGTATCACTTGAACGGTTTCCAAGCCCTTCTTGGTGCTTGGCCCGAAGGTCCGGGGGAGTAGTGCCGGCACCGAGAAGAGACTTAATCAGCAACGCCCGGTGTTGGTGGAAAGCAGAGTGTATCGACATAGCGGATAGGTCTGGATCTGGTGCCGGAAGGAGCAAGAGATCCTTCGATGAACAATCGGGTCTAGATGTATGCTGCCGTTCGAGACCTGTGGGATTATACCTAGATCACCAGCATCCCAAGTCCTCGTCACCATGTAGCCACCCTGATTACTGAGGGTCAACCTCCAATAGCAGTCAGTTATCGTGCAAAAGCCCTATGGTTCTGGGCTTCAGGAGTCTGACTGAAGTGTTTTGGAGTTGTAGATAGTTAAGGTCTAAGCAGAAGTTGATGGCGAGCACACATCGTCCCGCTGTCTCTATTGGGCCACTTAGACGATGTCGTTAAATGAAAGGTCCCAGGGACGATGCTGCTACCGTTACAGTACCGTAGGATCAGACCCCGGATTGGCATCTGCCGTGCTTTGCTTGGGCGTTGTTCCTGCGTTAGTCGAGCGGCCTGTGGCGTTGCATAGACAGGGGAGATATTGAGCGCAGTGACACTACTCCGGTCCTGCGGATTTTGGCGCCCTCTTCACGCGGAGTTATCATTCTCAGTGACCTTGAGTGCATAACTTGGGTGGTATCGATGTCAGAGGGATTGCATGCTGCCAGGCAAGTAACCCGTGATGAGGAGTAATACCGCCGAGTATGCTGCCCACGGGTCTCGGTTGCGGCGATGTTGTCGAGCAGAAAAGGCAAGTGCTTAGGTACGACGGGCTTTGTGTAACGTTGTATACTCGGGGCTGTCTTCCATTTTGACATATTTGTCTATAAGATTTTCCCCTCTTACCGATTGCCTCTGGGTTTCAGGGCCGTGAGTGATGAGATCTCGGGGCCGCCATGTCTGAGATTTTTCCTCCAGTGCTTGCGTCAGTTCCATGACACTGATCTTTAACCTGGAGCATTAACGGGGATATTAATCGTCTGCCTAGATTGCAAATCATTGCCGAGGGGTGTTGACCAAGGCCTTGGGTCTCGAATGCAGTTGAGAATCGCGGAGGTTGAGCAGGACATGGTAACTCGATCCTACATATGTCGGGCATCCTAGCCGTCTTCACGAACGCCTTGATAACGTCCCACTTTTTCTACCCCATCATTCCCCCACAAGGCCTAGGGTCTCGAATGCAGTTGAGAATCGCGGAGGTTTGGGGTAGCATTCTCATTGGCTGGATCATTTGCAAGTTGAGATTGCCAGGGGCACATGCACCGGTTTCCGTGCAAAGGAAAAGGAGGAGGGATACGACCCTATTCTCCAATCTCAGCCACGCGTTCTCATCTTGTGGTTGTTTCTTAACTGCAAGCACTTGCATGCGATGCAGTCGAAACAACCCGTTGAGTTTTGGCAACCGTCTTCTGATTCCAAGCGCTTTCGAGTGTAAGTAAGATCCAGACTCATTGGCAAGGCGTCAGGTAGCTACTGTTTCACATATTCCCTGCAGTGTCGCCTGTGTCCGGCTCAGTCAACCTACTGTTCGACGGAATAGGAAGCTGTGGTGCTGAGTGAAGGATGGTAAAAAGATATGTGATGCATATGACTTCGGCACCTGGGAGAAAAAAGCCGTTCATGTTCGCCGTACAGGGCGTAGATCATAAAGGAGGTAAGGCGAACTGACCGTCGGTGTTTAAGATCCGGCGAGTGTCCCGGATCATCGGTGCCCATCCCTTTCCGCCTGACTGATGCAAGTAGTGATGAAAACCCAAAGTTACGCTCATTGACAGGAGGGGATGTGATCATTCGAAATCCGGATGGCCTTGGCAGATCATTTTTCAGGTCACTGGAATTGTGGTGATATCCTTACCCAGATTGGTCTGATTGAATAAGACGAGAGCTCTCCTTCCTTCAACGTAGGTTGACGATTACCTGGGTCCCATCTTGGTGAGCTGATGTTCGAATACAAGTAACAGAAATTGGACGATGGGGCAAGAGGGAGCCGAAGACAGACAAGCAACAACGCAGATAAAGAAAGCAGGGGCGAAGGATGGGGATTGGCTTAAGTGGATGCTTGTCAGGAAGAAGAGTCGAGGAGATGGAACGTCCAGCCTGGGCAGGGAGAAATACAGCATTTTGGAGCACGGCCGGCGATGACTCTAACAGCAGGTGTGTGAAAATATTCAGTGTTGGTGTGCTTCATCCTTGGACGAGGTGAGTCGATAGGCGAGAAAGGCCTTCTGAATGAAGTTTGCAGACCCAACGTTGAAGAGACACGGTCATCAGGCCAGCTATTGAAAGCCAAAAATATATGAGCGATCGTAGTGAGCTAAAAACGAAAAAGGATATGACAACCTCTGAGCAGGAGATCGTCATATGGACAGATAAGCGGTCCGCTCCACTCCAAAGTGCGTGCCGGGTGGAGCACGGATGCGGCACAGCTCGCCTGCACCTTGCGAGCTTGCCTGTAACTAGGCTGCTGCTGTGCTGCACCATGTAAACAAAACCCTCAACCTTTCAAATACTGCGGGCATCTTCACGGCGCCCCGTATAAACATGCCCCTCTGTTATTGACTTTGTTTGTCATTTTACTACATTAAGGTATATACATAAAGGGTATCGAGTCTCATTATGCGTCTTTATACATTCCACGACATGCAACGTCATCATCATCATCACCATCGTCACCAACAACCCCGCACCGAGACCTCGACCACGAGGGCATTTAGATCTCCTCCCCACCGCCACAAGGGCCAGAGTGGGTGTGGACGTGGGCCTCGTTGGCGCGCTTCTTGTTGCGCTTGAGGGTCTGGGCAACATCACCATCCCAGCGGCGCTGCATAAGGTTGATGGCGGGAAGCGACTTGAACGAGCGGGCGTACTTGGCCACGCTGTTGGCGATGGCCTTGGTGTTGAGCAGGAAGGCGTCCCAGGCGATGTTATCGATAGTGTCACCAGCCTGGTGGTAGTTGACATCGTACGAGATGCCAGCGGTGCCACCAACGGCCGCAGCTTCCGCCTCGGTTTTGATGCCCTCGGCACCGGTGAAGATGCCACCGGAGGGAATGCCGTTCTCGATGAAGGCGGCGTAGTCGGAGCGACCGCTGAACTCGGAGGGAACAGAGGCGACCTTGTTCTTGGAGAAGAACTGCTCAAAGTCCTTCTCGATGACGTCGGAGCCCTGGGGACCGGTCAGGTTGAAGGCGCTGCCGTCACCGTCATAGATGCCGTAGACGTAGTTGGGGCTGGCAATCTGTTTTCCGACAGTTAGTATCATTCGTCATTATTAGCTGACATCTCAAAAAGGGAAACATACCATATCGAAGTTGAGGTAAGCACGGATCTTAGCGAGCTCAGTCTCGGAACCGTTGAGAGACTTGACATAGTACTCGGAGCCGAGCAGACCAAACTCCTCAGCAGACCAGAAGCCAAAGCGGACGGCGTTCTTGACCTGGAAGTTGGTGAGGGCCTTCGCGACGGTCAAGATACCAATAATACCAGAACCGTCATCGTTGATACCGGGGCCGGCGGCAACGGAGTCAGAGTGACCACCCACGACGAGGACGTTGTTGTGGTCACCGCCCTTGGTCTCGGCAATGACGTTGAAGCTGACACGGGGCTCGGTGATAGCGTCGACCTTGAACTCGGCGTTGATCTCCTCACCGCCCTGGATGGAGGCAATGAGAGCCTCGCCATCCTCCTTGCTGAGACCAACAACGGGCGCATAGTCCCTGAAGGCCTCGCCGAGGGTGCCCGAAAGAGAGCCGGCGACGTTGTTGTAGATGACCAAGCCGACGGCGCCAGCCTCCTTGGCGCTCAGGGCCTTCTGGCCGAAAGTGCAGGTGCCACGGGAGACGAGAACGATGTTGCCGGAAGCCTCAGCAGGGTACTCGGCGGCCGAGCAGCCAAGGCCCTCGGCATAGACGATAGGCCCAGTGGCAGAGCCAGCAGGGGTATAGGTCATGATCTGGACATCGAGGGCGTTGCCGTTGACACTCAAGGAGCCGGTACCGGCCGAGTAGGTCTCGACAAAGGGCTGCTTGTAGACGTCATAGTAACCGGTGTCCTTGAGGGCGTTGTAGAGGAAGTCGACGGTGGCGTTGTGACCGGTGCTGCCAAAGACACGGGTGCCGCTGTTGGCATCGGCAATGTCCTGAAGCTTCTGAGCACCGACGCGGATGTCCTTCTCGGTGATCAGGTGCTGCAGGGCGTCGGAGCAGACATAGGGCTTCCTGGTAGGACCACCTTGGCTGGTAGCAGCCAGGGCGGGAACCGCCAGGGCGAGGGTTGCGAGGGAGGCAGCGACAGTTCTCATTTTGGCGGATTCAACACCTATGTTTTTTGAGCCGAGAGAGGGTTGCAAAGACAGAGAGGAGGAGTGGTAGAGATGTAAGACAGGAACGTGGGAATCACCGTCAAGATATAAGAAGCCAAACCACGAGCTATCGAGCTCCCATCATGTCGACCCCTGCCTGTTGTTGCTCTGCAGCGCGACTCAGTTCACACGACAGCGCATTCCATTCCCATGTCAACTCACAATCACTACCTTCTCCATTACCCTACATATCGACCATCACGTCAACGAGGCCTTGATAATCGACAACATAGCGGTCCGATGGGACAAGGCTCCCGAAGTGGCAGTTAATGCAACGCTCCCACTAGTCTTCCCCAGTTTCCTAGCCTTGGCGGGCTTTAGGCTGGCTGGCCAAGAAAAGCCAAGCGTGATATCGCGGGAGCTGCCTCTTTTAGCATGGCGCCCATCGAGGTTTATTGTTGGCGCCCACGGGCCACCACGGGCCATTGCCGAATGTCGTGCTCTGCTAAATCCAGAATGGCAGGTCCTGGACATGGCCTGGATCATTTGGATTGGCACTCTTTCTTAGCTACGAGGATTCGGCATTCTTGGGATCTTGGGGTTGGGGTTCGGATGCCCTCTCTTGCGGGGTGGAGCTGGGATTTAGAAGTCGTGACCCCACAACCGGTCACGCCCCACATCCGGTCAATCCTAAACTGCCATTTGCATGCAACCTTCTTTCTTTCATCAACCATAACTCTACCAAACACCACCGTTTTGACTCGTTTCTAGCCATGACAACTCAGAAAGACGAGCTCATCAATCGAGCAATCGAAGCTATTCACAACGGCCTGTCCCAGCGCGCCGCATCGCGACAATATGGCATCGCGCAGTCCACCCTGTCGGATCGCAT
>RAON01000133.1:0-86393 GCA_009805295.1 Neurospora sp. FGSC 6877 | reverse complement strand
GACCCGAACCTTCATCTCGGGTYCCCGGGRACCCGAGCCATGGACCCATCCCTTCGAGTCCTCTCCCTTCGGATCCTTCCTTCGGGTCCTCCCTTCGGGTCCTCTCCCTTCGGGTCCTCTCCCTTCGGGTCCTCTCCCTTCGGGTCCTCCCTTCGRGTCCTCCCTTCGAGTCCTCCCTTCGGATCCAACCTGGTTGGTCTGTTGGTTCTATCTGATCTAGCTTACATAAGTAATCCCTGATTGGATCGTAACACCAGAGTGACACGCAGGTGAGTCTCAACTCCAGCCTCATCTGCCTCCAGAATCTCCATCCACCTTGCTAAAACTGTCCACTCATACATATCTAGCTTCCAGATCATGGTTGATGCCGCCGGCCCGCCATCGCTCAAGTCTTGAATTCTGGAGTGACTTTCGTGGCATTTTCACCTGGAAACCGTCCAACCAGGGTAATCCGCCTTCGAGTTGTTGCCGTCATCCCACGGCCAGTGACTGAGAAGGAAAATTCTGTCTAGGCCACCGCTACTTTCATGTAGGAGTTCCACCATTCCAGCAACCCCTAACTGCCCATCACTTGACAATCACTTCTCGGTGTTCTCCTTCCAGACCGATTTATCAGTCAAAGGAATCTAGTGGCACCTTACTCTACCTTCCCATCTTCCTCGCCATCTTCCCCGCTATCCTCCTCGCTTTCCTCCTCATAGTCGCCCTCCAATAATTTGCACCACCTCGTCCAGCCTCTTATACGTGTCATACGTATCCGCCAAATGCAACTCCCCGACCTTATCGGTCCAGCCCTCCTTATCCAACTGCGCAAGCTCATCCCCAGCAAAGTAATTCATCATCTCAAGCAACTTCCTCTCCATCTCCCTCGCCTCATAAACATAGTTTCTCGCCTGATAGCGAATCATGGGTGACGCTCGAACCATACTCTTCATGATATCGGCTATGGTTTCGACTGCGTTCTTCCTGGTTCCATACGAACAATCGTATCCCCCGCCCTTCCTGAGAGTGTCCAGAATATCGTCGACCATCTCGCTGATGTTGTATACCATGTCGAAAGCTATCTCGAGCGTCTTTGAACCGAGCCAATGGGGGAATTTAGTGGTGAGTAGGTTCCAAGTGGTTTGGGAGTATTTGTGAAATCGTGGGCCTTTTGAAGGTTGTATTGCTTAGCAAGAATGGAATTGATATAAGGGTCTCTGGTGGCGGCATAGGCGAGCAATGAGTTGGTTAAGGTGCCAGGAAGGCGGGAGATTTGGTAGGAGGGAAGCTCCTGGGCGTTGAGGTTGAAGTCAGGAAGGGTGCTGAAATCGCCGTTGAAGCTGGCGGGAAGGGTTTGTGTCCTCGCAGGTACGGTGTGTCTTACCGGATTCCGGCGCGGCGACCGGATTCCCGGAGTTGGATGTGAGGCCAATGGTCTCGGTGCGTTGGCGCTTCGCTGGCCGCGACGAGGTGGCGGGGTCGGTCATCGTTTCTTTGGACAACTTTTCTCTGTTGGTCCTTATGTTGTGATTCTTGAGAGCAGGTGAGTATTACCAGAAAGATAAAGAAAGAGGGAGAAGTCGGCCTGGACCAAAAATTCAACGACGCTTGATATTACAGCGGGGTTCGTGCTTTCCTCGGCTGATCGCTTAAAGGTTTTGTTTCCAGCGTTCGTTTTGGACTTCACGCACCCCCCTTTTTGGTTGTACGTGAATTGAGTTGTGGTGTTTTTCGCAACAATTCGTGCTCTTTCCCATGTCAACAAGCAGTAAACACGCCCAGTTTCTAAGAGTAAGTCTGGCACGTTAGCCATCGTCATGATTCCGTCAGGCTTACCACGCATTCGCATTGTCGTCATTTGCAGGTTATAAACATGCAGGTTTCATTACCTGGGCAATGATCCTCGCCGCCGAAATCACCACTCTCGCTCCCGCACATTCAAGTCGCAGTGATGGAAGTCCTCACCCTTGGCATCATTCAGTTATCTCTTCCTTTACTGAGACTCCCCCAATTATTTAAACCGCTCTTACTTCCAATTTCCCATTTTCCATCACAGCGGCGGGGCGATCCTGCGCCTGCTAGGTAGCAGTAGAGGACCAAACCACATTTTCGTCACCTTTCCATCTACGTCACGTACGTTTTCCGGAATCGCAATGATTGTGAACCCGTCAGGGAACGGCATGATATCTCTGAGTCGGTATGATGGTGATAACCAGGTATTTTCGAGGCGCGTTCCGTCATCGATATGCAGGCCGGCTATTTCCTAACGACACCTTGTCGACACTTTGTCGTTAAGCAACCCACACTGCATACCGTAGAAACTCGCGAAATTCGCAAAGTACAATGCGGAGTTAAAGGTGTCCGACAACCACGTACATGCGCATTGACGGCCGCCAAATACAACTGGCAGACCTTCAATCTTCGTTTTCAGCACATTGTATTTTGCGAATTTCGCGAGTTTCTACGGTATGCAGATAAGGGAAAGTAAAATAGATGTAGGGAAAGTTGAAAAAAAAAACAGGTATCTCAATCCCTTCGAATACGGTGTACACATCCTTAGTTTCCTTGGTATCACAAAGCAATGTGAAGTTGCAAATATTTCAGAGTGTCCCTCTGGTGTTCGGGATGTCCCATGCCAAGCTGCCCGTCGGCCCTTGTCCAACACGGCGAAGATAACCCGCTGCGACTCTTGGGAATCGCAAGAAAACGACGCAGGAAATGATGCAAATCGTACAGCGACTTGACACCAAACCAACCCATTGCAATTGTGTTTTCTGAAATGGATGAGTTCGCTGATGTCAAGTCACTGCCTTCAGCTCCGGATGGACATATTCGAAGTGTGTATCTGCCTGTCTGTCCTCATTCTCTTTGTGCTCTAAACTACGTAGGCATTCTCTCCGTTTATAGGAAAGGGGGAAAGGGTAGAATTGGTACATACGACCATACCCACCAGAAAAGTCGGAATCCCGTCCGCTCTCCCCATAGATAAGCCGGTGAGGGCCAGACGTTCTAGTAGTTCGGTCCGGTGACGACCAGCGAATCTCTGGTGTGGTATGTTTCTTTTTTTTTCCTTTTCTGTTTTTTTACGTGCGCCCTTGGTGAAGGTCTCCACTCATCGGTCACTACTCTTTCTGTTTTTATTTTTCGGTCTTCAGTCTTCAGTGTTCAGTCAGAAAGCTTCATATCGTAAACCTTTGTAGTGAAGACACACTCCAGCTGCATTTCCCATTGATTCTTATATAATAGACGCCACTGCTCTGTTCATCAACATCGTCGTCGTCGTCGTCGTCGTCGCCGTTGCCGTTGTTGTTTTGCATATTGAAGCGCACCAGTCAGAAAGTGCGAGGTTGCGGCTATTTTAGGCTAAATTCTCTCCTTGTGGAGCCCCTGAAGCTTCGAAGGTGGGTTCAGCATCACCGGCTTCACGGCAGCGGCTGAATTGGAATATCAAGTGATCACCGCGCACACCGCCAGACCAGAGGACTTATAAGAATGGCCGACCGTCCCTCAAGGTGATCCGTCTCTTTGATTGCTCGAGTCTTCAAACCCTCGATGCAGCTGTCTGTTTCTTGTCTTCTGTCTGTTCTTTTGTTGGCTTTTGTCCGTTCATTTCTTGATCAGACAGATGACAGAACATGTCACTGACAAGGGACACAAGCAGAACGATTCTGAAGTACTTTCTCTCATTTGACTACTATGCTTCTTCTCATGGAAGCTTGTACGGTAGGTAAAGCTAGGTAGGTAGGTAGGTTAACATGGGTATCGTACATCAACTGCAACTGCTCAACTGCAACTGAAAACCATTCAGGTATTTCCTTTTCCTCCTCGTCTTCATTCCTTTCCTCTTCGTTCCTTCTTTCCCTCATCCTCAACTTGGTTCACTTCATGAAGTCCGAACGAACCATAACAGGAAAGAAAAAAAACTATGTCTATCGATCGAATTCCAAATGATCCCATCCCTTCCTGACACCCTTTCCTGTTGTTTACCATACTTCCCTTGCTTTTCCCTTTCCTGTCCCTGCCATGTTTCGCTTTTCTCATAAAATCCCACCACCGAACCACCAAGTGGAAGCCCGGTTACCGTTTCCGCATCAACAACAATAACACCAAATCAACAAGCCAAGCCAGCCAGTCATTCCATCGTCACACAGCCATTGCACCCATCACAGCTGACAGCTCAACTGATCGCACCCCAGACCTAGAACTAGAAGCCCAAGTCGTGGCCTCTAGTGCGTAGCCATCCAATCCCTCTCAACCTTCACCACCTCAGACTTCTTCCAGAGTCCCTTCACAACACTGACATCACCATCGCTCTCCAACGCCTTAACCCGCTCCAAAATTTCCGCCTTCCTCAGCTTACTCAACAGACCCTTCCTTCCCATAGCCCTGCGCTCATGCGCCTCGCGATCCTCATCGGTCTTAGCGATGATTTCCGGTTTGCCAGCCTTGGGTTGCCAAAGGAGCTTAGGGCTGGGCAGGCTCTCTTCGTACGACGAGAAGGAGAAAGCAGGGGAGGGGGGAGGAGTCCAGAGGGTTGGAATAGGGCTGGATGTGGGCTGGGGAAGGGGGGAGGGGACTGTCCAGAGACCGGTGTTGGTGTCGGTGCTGGGGGTGCTGGATGAGGGTTGGGGGGAGGAGATGGTGAGCTCAGGAACTTCAGGGACCTCGGGCTTTTCCTCGTACTGATCGCGATCGTGCTCCAAGTCAACGCTAGTGGCGGTGGAGGGACGCTGGCTCAGGGGAAATGAGTCCATGGAAGCGGGACCATCGTTTTCCGAGTTAGTGGTGGTGCCGCTGGCGGTGGTAGCGTGCGAGATGGACGAGCTAGCGCGACGCCTAGTCACGAAACTCTCGCGGGCAACTTGGGCAGCGAACAACTTCTCTTGCTCGAGAGCCTCGATCTGGGCTTGGATCTTGGCCTTGCGAGAGGCTTCGATCTCATCGAGCGAGGGGACCTCGGGCACCGCCTCGACGGCAGATTCCTCGGGGATGAGACCCATCTCCGCCTCAATGGCATGGATCTGAGCGATGATAGACTCCCTCCGCTTCTTGCTGCTGCTGCTGGAGTGGCTGCGGCTGGTCTTGCGGAAGTGAGTGCCGGTGGCGGAGGAGGAAGTGCTGGCAGAGCGGGAGTGAGACCTGGAAGCAGACGAGCCCGAACGCTGATGACGACGAAGCTTCTTGTGAGCGTAGGCGGACATGGCGGGGTGGACGGACTCCTCGGGGCAGGTGATGGCGAGAGAGCCGAAGAAGACGGGGTGGACACAGGCGGCGTCGTAGGTGTAGCCTGTGGCGGCGGGGTGGAACCACTCGGAGGTTGTGATAAGAGATGAGCCGGCAAAGACGGGGTGACGGACGGCCGAGTTGAAGGCCGGGACAGTGGACTTGACGATGATGGAAGCCTGGATGGCTTCCTCAAGGGCAGCAGCCCAGTCGGCAGAGGTGGCGGTGATGCGGCCGCTGACGGTCTTGTTGATGTTGAGGGGATAACCGCTGGCGATGAGAACCTCCTTTAGAGCGGCGTCCCACTCGGCGGGGGTAGCCTGAAGACGAGGCAGACGAGGAGCGGCTGAAGGAGCAGTCTCAGCCTTATCGACCTCAACCCTAGCGGCTAAGCTCAGAGTGATCCAGTGCTGGAACACCTGCCTGCTAACGCCCTTAGCGGCAGCAGCTTCGGGCGTCCAGAGGCTGTCGGACATGAGCCTATCCAACGGCCTCCATGAGTCGGCAGCCGTGGTCCGGGGTGTGCGGTGCATGTTGATGGCGGCCGGCTCCTGCTCGGTGGTGCGGTTGTCGGACGTCGACTCACGGCCCAGGACAAAGAGACATTTTGTTCCTGCCGAGTGAGGTGATGACAAAGTCTTATTCTCCGATGATTCAGAGGGGCTCCATAGGCCGGTCGAGATTTGCAGGCGCGTCTCCACGGCTTGGTTTTCGTTGGTCTCCACTCGGGGCGGAGCCGGTGCGGGCGCCGAGTCATCGGCCAATGCGGCACGGGTGGCGACGACGGCCTGGGCTCCCTGGTCCAGGGTTGAAGGAGCGGAGTCGGCATTGTCCTGCATTAGAAAGCCTTGGTGGTCATATTGCTCAGAAACATGTTCTTCGCCATCATGGGGATCCTCGGCAAGGCCGATCAGGATTGAATGCTCACTTGAAGCATCATCTTCGTCAATGTCGGTGGCGGACGCAGAGGCGGAGTGCTCCTGGTGGCTGCTGCCGCTGCCGCTGCCGCTGCCGCCGTAGTACTCATCGACGCTGTAGGCAGGAGTGGCGGAAAGAAAGAGGCTGTTCCTCGAGGGGACAGCATCCGAGTTAAGGAGACTGGCAATTTCCCAGAGAGTCGTCTCGTCAAAGTCGTCATCTTCATCGTCGCTTTCCTGGCGCTCATAGTCGGACTCGGGGTCTTCGTCGTCATATTCGTCGAAGAAGGAAGTCGAGTAGTCGGGAGTGTACGACGCCCTAAGGGAAGGGACGCCGGAACTCATGGTGCCGGGCATGGAGCGGCCGAATGGACGCGGTTGAGGGAGGGTCGCAGTGTCGGACTTCTCGCCCCAGGGGAACTGGAAGATACCAAGGGTGCCGCGCTTGTCGGGAAGAGGCTCGGGGTTCTCGAGGATGTCGGGAAGAGCACTGACACGCTTGTTGCGACGAGGAGGACGTTGGGTTACAGGTCGCGGAGCTTTTTGAGGTTGCGGTTGCGGAGTTTCTTGCAGAGAGAGACGCTTGAAGTCAGCGGGAGGGGCGACGGAAGCCCAGGAAGGTCGCCAAAGTCCGGTGGTTTCTTTGGTGCTGGTGTAGGGTTTTCGCCAGAGGTGCTTGCTGGAAATTTGGAGGGGAGCAAGGTCTTTTCTGGCCGCAGGACGGGTAAAAATATCGGGGAGATCAAGTACCAGTGAAGGGGCCTCGAGAACCTTTGGAGGGGGGGACCACAAAAGGTTCGTTTTGACGGCAGAAACCTTGGGTGGTGAGGTCCAGAGTGAAGGCTTCTTTTCAGGTTCAGCCTTCTTCCACAGGTGAGTGCTGGTGATCTCAAGAGGAGCCAAAACCTTCCTCGTGGCGGAACGGACAAATGCATCGGTCTCTAGGAGGGGCGTCATGCACTGCTCGGCAACCTTGGGAATATGCACCCACAGTGCATTTGTCTCCCAAATCTGCACCGGGACAGGAGGCGTCCAGAGTGAAGGTGCCTTCTTCACATTCACTGCAGGTTTGGACCACAACTGTGTGCTGATGATCTCAAGAGGGGACAGGTCCTTACGAGCTGCGGGCCGGACGAAAGTCTCAACCTCCGGAGACGCGACCGTAGATGTAGGTGAAGCCTTAGGCACGGGCGTCCATAAAAGGTTTGCAGCGACAGTAGTCTGCGTCGGCCCTGGAGCCCACAAGGACACAGTCTTGACAGCCTTCTTGGACAGCCAATTCGACACAGCATCCAGCTGAGCGGACAGAACCCAATCATCATCACTAGAGGCATCAGAGTCAGGAGGAGTGGGGCTACCAAGCTGGACATTAGGCATTGGCAAAGGCAAGAAGTTGTCGCTAGGATGATGAAGTCTCTCTGCGGCCGTCTCCATGTACTCAATGTGCGCCTCCGTCAATCGCTTCTGCCAGATGCTCATGTGTGACTTGACAGCATCCCTCGAGAGCCTGTTGGGGTTGTAGCTGCCACTGTTGCGCAACGTCGTTTGGCGAGAAACTCTGCGCTCAGCGGCCATGGTTCCAACAGCTGGACCGTGGCCGATCACAATGCTGCCAACAGTAGAATCGCATCGTGAGTTCCTGTTAGCCGGAGAGTTGGTCTGCATGCTGCACAACGAATCACGACCCATGTCATGCTTCATTTCCTGCCAGTGGTTCTCGTGAACACCCATCTCCTTCTCGAGATCCTCAAGTAAGGCGAGTCGCTCAGTATGGTCCTTCGAATAAGCCTCGGTCACGGGCTCTTCAAACTTCTTGAGCTGTTCCTGAATTTGGCGAAGTGCATGTTCCGGGGACTCGAGAGGCGAAGGTTCGGCCTGAACCATGACCGTGTTTTTGCGTGGACCGTTCAACGGCAGAGGTGAAGGAGGTGGCATCCTGATTCTTGACTTCCTATCAGAGAATACGGGGCATCTGTCACCAACCCGCCAAGCTTGCACTGGAGAGGTTTGCTTGGGTACAGGCTTGTTGTCAATCGCAGTATTGACTTCTGGGCGTTTCACTTCCTTTGCAAGTTCTTGACTGGCTAGAATAACCTCAGGTTGAATCTTGGTTTCGCTCTCCTCACGCACGGTTTTTACCACCGGCCGAGGCATAGGTTGGGCCACAGCAAGGCCAACACTGACTTGTGTATAGCGGACGGAGCTCCAGGGTGTATCGGCCTCATCAGGCGATTGCGAACCCTCATTATACATCGACTCTCGTGGTGGATTGACAGGAATAACAGGGGATGATGCCCGCTTCGCCGCCATATCTGTCTCGTACTTGCTTTCGGTAGCCTTTGTCGGTTCCTCGACGATGGTAGTAATATTCTCGGTCTTGGTCGTGGTTTTCGCTGGTTGGCTGGGTTGTCGCACCTCCTCGGAGTCCACTGAAGAGGGAGATTGAAGGTAAGAACTGGCAACAGCAGGAACCTCGGGAACTGGTGGCATTTTATTTGCCATCTCACCAGGGTACATGCGTTCAATTTTCTCGGTGACCGTCATGCTCCTAGTCCGGTTCGGCTGCGGGCGAGTTCCTGCACCTGCGCTCTTCGGAGGTGCGGGGGGCGGCGGCATGTCTCCGGACATATACACGGACTTCTTCACTAAAGAGCCGCTAGATTTACTCCTCCTATGCCCGGAACCCGGAATGGCAAAAGGATTGGGATCGGCCACCTTTCTCGGAATGGGCCGAGGTCGGTGTACAACCGATTCAGGGGTCCCAGGAGATTGAGGCTTGTTGATGGTCATGTCATCAGAACCCTGCAGAATGTCCTGTACAAGGGCGGGGTCGTCAAAGATGACGTTATTAAGGAAAAGAACAGTCTGCTGACGTTCGGCCCCGGGTGCATCCTGTTCTAGCTTCAATGCTCTAGCCTTGGGGTTTGATGGCAAGCCAGTAGTGGGTCGCCTTTGAAGTACGGTCAAGGGCCTCTCCTGTGGTGGCGTGGGAGGGGAGGGAGGTAACTGTCTCGAAGGACGGATATTGAGATTCGGCAGTGGTTGTTCGAAGTCCTTGGGAGGGGACACGGATCGAGACAGGAAAGTGGACTGTCTCGAGGCCTCTGATGGTTCTGGCGACTGGCGCGGCGATCTTTGCCTGATTCCACTCGTTCCTGGCGACAGTTGTGTAGAAGAACTCATACCCATGTTGTCCGGACGAAGAGAAGAACCGGACAAAACTGGTGACCCAACATCCCTTCTCTTCAAGCTCACAGCTCTGTTCACCCCCTCTCTGGGATCCATTGCTGACGGCTGCGTATTCATCTCCCTCTTGGCCTGGCTCGTTTGCCTGAGCAACTTCTCCCTTCGCTCCCGCTCTGCCCTCATGGCATCCTGCAGATCCACGGTAGGGATCTTATCGAGCGGGCTTTTTCCGGTGTCCTGGAGAATGGGATTGCTGATCTGCAACCTTCCACCGGCCGAAGCCCCCTTCTTATGGAGACCAACAGCAGCCTTAACCGACCTGGTCCTTGGAACCGTAGGGGCGGTATTTGCTCGGATAGGCGGAAACAACTGTCCTTCAATAGGAACTCCGCCCATGCCAGCCACTCCAGTGATGGGCAGTGAGATGGTCGGGAGTCCATAACTAGTTTGGTTGTTTGTCGATGGTGGCTCCCTAGGGTTGATGAATGTTGTCTTGGACCTAATGGCAGCGTCCTTGACATCTTGGTAATTACCGCCGGGGAAGTAGGAATCGGATGAGGAGATATCGCGGCTGATTTCGACACGACGAGGAGAGAGCGCTTCGGGGGATTTGGATCGCAACATGGTGGCCGACCCTAGGGTGCCGGAGCAGACAGTAAGGATGACTGAGCACAGTTAGCCAGTGAGATCAATGTCCAGAACAACGGCACTTACTGATTAGGATGGTTAGGCCGATGGCAGGCAGAGCAGTTCTGACCACAAGGGCAACATAACGGAAACCAAGGTGCAAGGTTACGCTGGTCGCGGTCCAAACAGCCAGACCAAACATAACCCAAAACAGCGCCTTCCGCCTAGCGTCCTGAGATTCGGTGTTGAGCTGAGTGTTCTGAGTCAAGGCGCGTGAGATGAGACAAAGGAGAATGGCGGCGTCGATGGAGATAACGATGATCGAAATCGGAAGTTCGGAAGACGCAGCGACGCAGAAAGAATCGGTTTGGGGTCGAGTAAATCCAACAAACACGCCTCCGACAACGAGTCGACCGAGTATTAGGAGTTGGGGGATGATCTGCACCGCGGATACCTTCTCCCCCGTGCTTTGCGCCCAGTGAAGGTATTGTTCGATGGAGAACCGGGCAAGTTGGTCGAAGATGGTAGCGAATATTATGCCGATCTGGCAAGGTGTCGACGAGGTGTCGACTTCGAGAAGAATAGAAATAAACTCGGTAAGTGCCCACAGGGCAGCAGTGGATAGAAAACCGACGAGGACCAGCCTCTGGCCGTCCCGAAGTATCGCGGTGCCATGACCCTTTGCGTAGAGAGCGAGAGCCGCGGTCGCGGCGTATAACACCAGACCACTGTTGACATGTTAGCTTGTGTGAATTGATATGTTGTCTACTGACCATGGATGGACTGACAAAGTGAAAGCCGCAACGAGGGCCTCGGTGGCGCCTTTGACGGCCATGGTGAACAAGAGTGGAGATGGTCAGTTGACAAAATCGAATATCAACGGGCGGAAAGAAGGGAACCCCAGTCAATGGGGGTATCACAACAAAAAAGGAGAACACGCTTGATAGAAAAATATTAATCAAAAAGAATGTATCATATCGACGGGCCTTGCGTCACTGTGAAGATAAAGTTGTGAATAGCAGCAATGACATGCTTGGGGGGTTCAAGCCATGTGCAGAGTTGCCAAACGCCAGTTCAAGGTGAGAGAGGAGAAGGAGAGAGAAAGGAGAGTAGAAGAGTTTCTTTGAACAAAGCCCAGCCGGCCGGGTGTGTGTATCAGACTGACTACCAACGAACCGGTGTTGGGGCGGCTGCCAAGGACAGGCTGGCTACTATCGAGGAAACAAGCCCCCAACTTGGACTCGGATGTAGTATGTCTAGAGAGAATGTGGTGTTGTCGTGGACCCGGGGACCCCAGCATCACGAGTTCGTCGGCCGGGGATAGCTCACGGGAGCACAAGCTCAAACAGGAGCGGTCCCAGAGGAGTGCACCAGGAGTGGCGTATTGTTCTTTATGCTGGAACAAGGCTTGGGTGGTGATTGGCTGGGGAGGCGAGGCTGACGATAGTAGAGTTGTGGTAATGGTAGTGATGTCTCCTGGATTGCGCCTTGGCGGTGTTTCAGCCGAAACCCAAGACGTTCCATTACGCTCTGGCACTTGCAAGGGGTCTGGATCAGGATCTGGGCCGCCTGGACTGAACTTGTTAAATCTCCGTGCGGCTGCATGGCCAGGTGGTCCATGATCCAGCCCGCAAGAGCACCGTGAACTCCCAACAGTTCGTATTTCGCCAGTCCTTAAGTCGTCGGATTATGATAGTCGCCATCTCGGCAGCATTTCCGGGACATTGTTTGTATCCACCTGAGATGTGACTGTCGGAACATTCTCAAATTCTCCGTCGCAGGGAGATGATGTGACGTGAGAGCGACGCCGCGATTCGAGGCCGTGCCCTCGTGGTGGTCAATTGAACACGGCAAGGACCGAGAAAACTACAAGAATGAACGGCGCGATCGAAGCGCCCCGACGACTTCTTCTCGTATCTCGAGTGTGGTGACGATAGGACGACGTTGAGCTTCAGTCGCGACGACGTTGAATGAGGCGGACACAAGATGACAAGGTGAAGAAGAGACCAAGTGAGTTTTTGCGCAAGGGAAAATGCAAGGGGTTCGTGCACTGGCCACTGAGAGCAAGGTATATCCTAGATAGTGGGGCTGTGTGGTGGGGTTGACCTCCGTGCTCCGTGTGGGGGAGCCCCTCTTTTCGTCCTGTCATCGTCCCATTCGTCCTCCTCTCGTTCTTCATTCTTTCCTTTCCGTTCACCACCCGAGAGCGCCTGTTCATGTATAAAATGACTCCGATATAGCTCGCCTCGACGAAAGAAACGACCCAACCTGGCGCATCACCAAACACGCTAGTCCTTTGTCTTGGAAGTCGGTCGGCTGTTTCCGTCATCCGTTTCTTTGGTTTTGGTCGCTGGATGTTGCCTCGTCTTCGAGCATCTTGGAAGTCCATGATGAAGCCATATCAATAAGGACGGCGTCTCCCGGTTGGGAAGCACACGTACAGATGGGATACGCCGAAAGGGTATTACCATTACCAATGGATAAATGATTGTTGTTTTTGCTGGCCAATATCTTTGACGACTGTTCTCAATTCGTTGGCATCAAGTTAATGTCGCCAGTTACAATTCATCACAATGTCATCCGAAAGGCGTATTTTGGGTACCCATGTCGTCTTGTGTCGATCCAATCCATCCCGGATGCCGAGTCAAGCCGGACATGGCCATCGGGCCGCATCCGAGATGGCGTACCCGTTCCGCTGGCGCTACTTCTCATCTCCCCGCTTCTTATCATCACTTTCCATATTGGGTTGTTGATGTCCTCATGCCTTCCTTCTCGTCGGACTCACAGAGGATATGTGTCTCTGAGTCACGGATGAATGTGTCATGGGTAGCCTTCCATCAGTCGATTCAAAAACCGATATATAAACCAGTTGTTGTTTTGCTACAACCTCAGCTGTCATCCTCAGTGACTTGAAGGACTCATTTCCAGCGCTGCCCGTCTTCCATCTTATCACCCGCCAAAATGCCTTCCCACGAGCTCGAATACCCCAAACAGCCGTACAGCACGGTCAAGCGACTCAATGACAGAGGTCAGCACACTCATCCTTCATATCCCCCCATCTGGCCCACACAAAGACTAACGCCATCCCAGCCCGCTACTCCCTCGAAACTATTCACGGCATCATCAACTCCTCACCCTTCATCAATGTCGCCTTCCAAGACTCCACCTCCCCCTTCCCCGCCGTCCTCCCCATGATCGGCCAAATGGGTTCCTTTTCGCGTCCCAGTGCCGACCTAGGCGACGTTCTCGACTTGTACCTGCACGGGTTTGTCGCTTCCTCCCTATTTACCCCTTCACCTCGCACCTCAACCCATTACTAACCGTCCACAGCTATGTCTCCTCCCGCCTCATGAACCTCTCTCGAGAACACTCCGAAGGAATCCCCCTAACCCTCACCGCCACCCTCCTAGACGGCTACGTCCTCTCCCTCACCCCCAACTCGCACTCCTACAACTACCGCTCCGCCATCCTCTTCGGTTTCGGGGTACCCGTCACTGACCCGGCCGAAAAGCTGTGGGCAATGGAACTAGTAACCAACAGCGTCGTGCCTTCTCGGTATCAAAATACCCGCACCCCACCGAATAACGCGGAGATGCAATCGACTAGTATACTGAAAGTCAAAATCAAGGCGGGGAGTGCAAAGATTAGAAGTGGGGAGCCGCATGATGAACGGGGGGATATGAATGATGAGGAATTGAGGGAAAAGACGTGGGTCGGGGTGGTGCCGGCTTGGATACAGTTTGGGGAGCCGGTGGCGGGGGGTTATAATAATGTGGAAAAGGTGCCAGGGTATTTGGAGGAGTGGAGGGTGGAGGGGAATGAGGAGAGGAGGAGGGAAGCTTATGAGGCTGTGAAAGAGGGGGGGAAGCCGAAGAAGGGGGAGGGTGAGTGAAGAGGGAGGTATGTACGTAGGTAGGTTGTTGATGATTTTGTATGAATGATAATCGCATATTTTCCTTTTCAGCAGCAGGATTAGACAAACTGCCATCGTCAACACACGGCATTGGGGCGCTTGATGGTGGCCGATCTTCGTTCAAGCAGGTGGGGATATCCCCTGGTCGGGCCATGCACGGAAGCGGAACTGTCATCGGGTCCACGTGTTTATTTCAACGTCATCTCAACCTTCTTTCTCCCTTTCATCCCACAATCGCTCCTCGCGTCTTTTTGTACATATCCTTCTTGCCTACCAATCCATGACACATTTTCCATCCTATTTCATTCTTTCCTTCATTGGTCCAAATAGTCCCGAAAAATGAGACAGATTGCTTCTCGCGAAATCATCCGGATCAGTCCCCTGACAAGACCAACATGCTCACCACTAACCATCCGACGCTCGATCCAGGTGCGGAATACCTCAACCACCAGCGATCCTCGGACATCCCAGTATGACGGCAACAACCCCAACCACCACTACTGGTGGTCCGCCTGCGCTCCCTCCCTCATCTCCCTCCTCCGCCACTCCCACTCCTACACCCCTACTCAACAATCCCTTCACATCTCCTGGTTCCGCAACAACGTCATCCCCAACCTCGGTCCCCACCCCTCATCCTCCTACCGCCTCCGCTCCCCCTTAAACTACGAAGGCTCGCCCTACCGACCAACCTGGAACTTCTGCTCTGCCCCCGCCGGCTCCAGCTCTGGATCATCAAAAGTGAAGGGAACACTGAGGTTTAGTTTCGAGCCGGTACCCCCAGGTGGAACCACTGAAGAAGACCCGACGAATCAAGAGGGGTATAAGCGGTTATTCCCCCTGCTGGCGGGAGAGTGTCATGGAAAGGGCGAGACGAAGGCTGATTTAACCTGGTATGATGAAGTTAAAGAGCATATGTACTTATCGCCGGGGGAGCGAGCTGTGCTGAGGGAGAAACTTGTCCCGGGGCAGTTACCGCCGGAGCACGCAGCCATCGCCATCGGGTGCGTGGGAGAGAAGAGGGTGTTGAAGCCATACTTTTTCGCTGGGCCAAAGAGTTTGGTAACGGGGTTATCAGCTCATCAGGTACTCTTTTCTGCGCTGAGGGGAATCCGGACGAAAAGTGAGGAATTGAAGCCCGCTCTCGACCTAGTCGAACGCTACGTGTCCTCCAGAGCAGAAATAATGACACCAACCTGTTTCGGCATAGACGCCGTCTCTCCCGACCAAGGCGCGCGAGTGAAACTTTACACCCTCGTCCCCAGCAATGCCTTCAGCGTGATGCGCGACGCAATAACGCTCGGCGGCCGCTTGACTTCGCCCGAGACCCTACGCGGTGTGAAGATTCTGAGAAGCATTTACCACCTGTTGCGCGGGGACCGGTCACCGATGAGCGATTACGCAACGGAAAACGTGAGCAAACCCTGTCGGTATGAGAGTGGGGGGGATAGTTACTGGATGGGGTTTACCAGCTATGAAATGCGTCCGCAAAGGGAGGAGCCGGAGGTGAAGGTGTATCTGCCGCTGATGCAATTTTCTGAGACGGAGGAAGCTGTGATTAGGGGACTGGATGAGGTGTGGAGGGGGTTTGGGTGGGGAGAGTTGGGGAAGGGGGGATATGGAGAGGCGATTCGGGAGGCTTTGTGAGTACTACTTGCCCTGTATTCTTCTGATTTGAGCTGCAGTGTGGAAGGTGAGGGAGGTTGGGATAAGGAGAGTGGTTGCTAACAAGGAGAAAAACAGTCCGCATGTGGATTTCAAGAAAGCGCCGGGGACGCATACTTGGGTGTCGTTTTCCTATTCGGATTGGACGGGGCCGTACATGACTGTGTATTTGGCGCCCAGGTTTCAGGAGGCGTGTGACTTGGGCATGCGGATAGGGATCTGATTGGGATGGTGATTGGCGAGAGGATTGGTAATGGGTAGGTGGGAGTTGGCGAGGTTGTGTCGTGATCGGTGAGAGAGTGATGATGGAGGTGCATGTGCAGTGGAACTGGAATCCCTGGAGCTCTTTCTTAGGACCTAGAGGGAGTGCCAGACACACGTAGATGTGGGAAGGCGAAGCTGGCTTCGTCTGATCGGATTTAAACGATGAGGGGTCAAAATGGAAGTTCAGTTCATTCGCTCCTGCTCTTTTCCTCTGCTCTTTCCCTTTCTTCTCTTCCTTCCATCTTTTCCTTTCCAGGTTATTTCGTCCAATCATTCTTGCTTCCTCTGTCTTCATTCCTGGGGACTGTGACCACCACAACCCTTGGCTGGAATGCAACGGCTGGCCTTTGTCTCCCTTCAGTCCCTCGTTTTTCAGTTTAGTTTCTGCCATCCACAGATCCCGTATCCTCCGTATCTGTACATGCAACACCGACCAAGTCCTTTCCTCCAGCATCCTTTTTTTATAACTTGCAAACCATCGGCCTCGGTTGTTAATCCATACATGTATCCGCTTTACATTTCACCTACCCACCATCAGCATACTTTTCCATTCATTCACCAACCGTTGGGCACGAGCCGCGGCAACAACCCTCAGCATGGACTTTCAGAAACTGGAGCTACTACGAACAATGTTATCACCTTCGGAATCGCCCCCTGCCGAGCTCAAAGATAGTTCGGCCATATCATCATCCATGCTTGCAGGCTCTCAACCTCTGAAGATGCTCTCGAATATTAAGAGCGCATCATCTGAGAAGAAGACTATGTCCCTCGTTGTAAAAGCTGCACGTCTCAGTGCTTTGCTCTGGTGTAGCATTGATAATTGCCTGTTTGTTTGTGGTGCTCCGCAGCTCGGGACAGCCCCTCATCTTCTCTGCAAAGCGTTGATCAAAATTATGGACATCCAGCACCGCAGATTTGGGATTCGCCCAGTCTGAATCGTACCCATATGTGTGAATGTTGGCATGCCCAAAGCCAGGCTCGCTCAGCAACCGGTTCTGAGGCCAAAAGCAGCTTTGATCGAGTCCCTTCCTCCATGTTTTGATGAGTCCACCTCGAAGTCCACGTACGAAAATCAAGTCGACCAAGGGTTCTAGGGCCGAGTGGATCTGGTGAAGCCCCAAGGGGCCACGGATTGATCTTGGTCATCCTTGTGCAGCCGTTGTTTTGGCCGAACCGAAATAGACCGTTGAAAGGCTTTCATCGAAGCGGCTCCTCCATGGCTAGTCTCGGTGCCCTGGGAGACAGATGTGAGGGAGGATGCTAGGCTCTCAACTTCGAAGCTTCTGTTCTCGCTGGTAGTATGGACATTGGAGCTTCTTTTTGCGGGAGCTGCGTGCGCTAAAGTACTGACATCCAGAAGAAGGAGTCACCAACTGTCAGAGTTCACCCGCAGCGGACTACTCCAAACTCTCAGAATTTCTGTGGTGTTTCTTACCCACATCCTTAAATGCTTCGACCTCTTTGGCTTTGGCAGACCTAGGACAACTAGGTCTCTAGATTCGTGGATCATGTTCCGTCACATCGCAGCCAGGTACCCCTCACGCATGCCAAGACTTTTGGATAGACAGTGGTCATTCTGAACTCGACCTGAACTCGCGACGTCTCAACTGCACTGATTGCCCAAGATCCAATCACGGGACATGAGATAATTAATATCTGACAGCGTCGAGAGCCATGACTGTGGTTGGTTGCGGATATAGGCAGGTTTGGGCCGAGTCTCGATAGGCCAGTGTCGAAGATGTGGAAGGTTGCTCTGTGCGGGATGCACATCAACGACAAACGCGATGACAGCCCAACGATGAGATATCGACCACGAACCAAGATAAACCCAGGATTTGAAAGGAAGAGAGAGGTTTAGAAATCACAAGGTTCCGTGAAAGTATGTTCTTTTGCTTGCAGTGATTGTTGCGGAAAAGTTCAGTTGGATCTGCACAAATCGTGGAGACCGCACCCGCGCAGGTGCCAGGCAAGTCCACATTACGTAGAGGTCTTCGACCATTAGACGGACACGCTCCTTCCTCATGACCATGTTCTTATCATCTGGGGTTCTCATTTTGGTATCTTCATCATCTAACAATTGGAAGGAACTAAGTGGAAAACGCCTGTGCGGAGGGCAACGCCTGTCCTGATAAACCGGGTTCTGATCACCCCTTCCGTTTGCTGTCTGCAAAACCACTGCACCGGCTGCGCCGACGGCAACGGCTACTCCAATCCGGGCATCTCACCATCCAGTCCAAACAATTAGACGTCCCGTCGCCAACAATATTCACCTACAACCCTCTGAGCCCCGAAAAGCTTGAGACTCGTTTCTTCCGATTCAGTCCCGCCTGCCAGCCGGGCTCCGAGCGTATCGGTTTTCAACTTCGCCACGCCTCTCTTGACGATGACGCTCTCCAATATCGGGCGCTGTCATACATGTGGGGAGATACCAAGGATAAAGTCGATATTGAGATCAACGGGGAACAATTTTCTGTCGGCGAGAATCTCCATGCGCTTCTGCAAATGCTTCAGCATCACGGCGTGGAATCCTGGCTCTGGGCCGACGCCATATGCATCCAACAATCCGATGATGATGAAAAGAGTTGGCATGTCCCGAGCATGTGTGACGTCTTTAAGAATGCCGAGTTGGTCTATTCCTGGTTCGGTTCTGGCTCTGAGGCGACCGACGTCGCTATCGACTTCTTTTCGGACTGGGGCCCTCGTGAGTTGGAGGTTGGAGTGATGGAAAAGCTGTGGCCTACAGATATCCCCATGGATTGCTCATTCGCTTCACGCCTCGCAGTATCCCTTTATTTGGACACCCTCAAACGGTACTTTCCTCCGGAACCGGTATTTGGGAAGGGAGGCACGATAGAGGACGCTTTGAGCATGAATTGTGAGAGGTATGAGATGGCAAGGTTCTTCTACGACATGTTCCATGTTGAAGGGCTACGCGAGACCCGTGGGAAATCCGTCGTGAGTGATCTGGAAACTGGTATCACTCACCTATTGACAAATGAGTACTGGCACCGGATATGGATATTTCAGGAGGTGGCCTTGGCCCGGGAAGTACTTCTTATCTGCGGCGGAAAAACACACCAATTTCATACTTCGAAGCGGTGCTAGAAGCCCTCTGGAAATTTCGTGGTGGACTTCTCACCCCGTTCTGGGACAAATGCCCACTACGGCGCGGGTTCTGTGAGCGGTTCCCTTCCCATCTTTATCCAAACAAGGCTATGCTCATTCGTCAATTACTCGGCCGCGGAACGAAAGTGAGCTTGGGCACCATTCTTGTGGCTTTCTCCAACCAAACCGAGCGTCCATGGTATCGCGCGACTGACCCACGCGACATCGTCTACGGTATACTCGGCCTCCTTTCCAACGATGACCGTTATCCGTTTGGCTATGTCGACTACAAAAACATAACATGGGTTGATGTATTTACTCAGACCACGCGATCTTTGATCAAGACGTCTCTCACTTCGTTGACATCAACGGTTACTGGCGATGTACTGTATGATATCGGACATTGTCTGCCCCGTCCAAGAGATGAACCAAGCGAGTTACCAAGCTGGGTACCCGACTGGCGGGATGTGGGTGTTAATGGGCTACCGCAAAGCTTAGTAGCCCTGAGCCTCATATACCTCAACGCCAGCGATAGCGAGGAGAATCCTGACCGTATATTCTTTGGACACGGGGATCCGTCGGCCATCCAGTTGCCTGGGTATCGCGTTGACTTCGTCACCGACGTATTGACGTATGACTACGCGGCTGAGAATGTTCTTGAAAAGGATCGACCAAGGGACTGGCTGGCACGCATTTGTGATTTTACCAAGTTGCCAGAGAGCTCCGATATACGGAACTTGGAGGAAGAAGACTACGTCTGGCGCTTGGTAATGGATAGCCACAACGCAAATTCTTTGAGGCTATGGCTGAAGGAACCCCAGTACAAGTCAGAGGCTGCTTGCTTTATCCGCAGGCTCATGCGCCGGGACTACCCGGATCCTCAGACACTCCCAGATTTTCTGGTTAAGTCCATACAGACATCCGGAAATTTGAAGGCGTCATCGAATATCACAAGCTCAAAACGCATGAATAATGCCCCGATAACAAAGTTATCCAAAGTGGGTGGTAATACCTCCTGTGGTGCGACTAAAATTGCTGACGGGAAGGCGCAGACAAAAAGCGAATCAGTTGATCCGGAGTATGTACCGGATAGCATCAGCGAAAGAAATTTGAGATCTTTCATGGACGCGAAAATAACGGCGTTATTTCGCCGTTCAAGGTCAAGTAATTCTACGTTATTTAAGACGACTAAAGGAATGCTGGGCAATGGGATCGGGGATGTTAGACCTGGAGACATTGTGGTAATTCTGCAGAACGCCCACACCCCCTTTATCCTGCGTCCACGCCCGCAAGACGGGGATGATATTGCGGCCGACCGCGGAGGTAGTGGAAGCACCTTTACTTTTGGGGGAGAGGCATGGGTGGACGGTATCATGCAAGGGGAGTTCATGGAGACTGAACCAGAGGACGAGGTCTTTGACATCTACTGATTGATGTTGGCATATTCCATTTCCTTACTTTATCCTTGGAAATCACGCATGTTCATTACCACGGAGATGTTAGGTACGAGCCTCATACTTGTGCTGAACCTTTTTAATGCGACAAACAACAAAATCGTGTGAGTCACGGAAGACGTAAGACAGAAATCGCTGGTCAACGCAAAGGATCTACAAGAACAGATATCATCCAGTCAAGTCGTTCAATGAGACAGTGAGCCGTCTCCATGTCATAGGCCGTATTTGACAGCTGGTGAGGCAGAAATAGGATCGTTTTATTCACATCAGTCATCTTTCTATGTCCGAGACGTCCAAGGCTACGATGAGACGAGGCTTGGTTCGCATAGAGCAACCCGTGTTTGTGCGCGGCAAACATCAGCGGGCCGTTGGCGGCATCACATTCTGCTTTGGGTTTGGCGGGCGTGTTGCCGGTTGTTCCTTCCTGTCTTTCTCCTGTACAAGTTGTTCGTGAAATTGCACTTTCTGGTGTGATGAATGAACGGGCAGGTTTCGGGTTTTCATCGTACACTAGGTTCCCTTGGTAACAAATTCTACAGCTTCAGTTTCTCCGCGAAAAAAATCTCGCTAGCGGCTCGCCACCAACCTCAAGATGAGAGGTGTCATCAACGATCAAACCCAAAAGCTACCCTCCAGAGCAACAAGCAGAAGAACCAGACCACTCACTCTTCACCTCCTCCCAAAAGTGATGAATCATCTTCATCGCCGCCCTAGGCGGCTGGTTCTCCACCGCCAGCAGCTTCATCTACTTCCCCGCCATCCCCTTCTCGCTCGCGATCTGCACGTCAGCATCGAGAAGATCAACCTCAGCGTTGCCTCGTAGCTGGTCATCTCGGGAATCTTTCCCTCGATAACCGGCAGCGCAGCAGATCGATACGGACCACGCCCGGTGTTCATCGCTACTCTCGCTGTGTACGTGGCTGTTCACATTGGACTTGCGCTGCAGAGGTCGTTCGCGGCGCTTGATACTCTGCGCATGCTTCAGAGCGCGGCGATTTCGGGGTCTATTGCGTTTGCGTATGGGGTGTTGGGGGGTTTGAGCACGCCGGCGGATAGGGGAGGGTTTTGTGGGGTTTTTGTCGATTTTGTAAGTTGTTTGAGACACCTCGCATGCGCACAACGGTTGATAATTTTGATGCTCATAGCTTGAACACTCCGCCGAGCGTGGCGCCCATGATTAGCGGCCTCCTTCTCATCAAGTGAAAATGGTCTTCCATCTTTTGGTTCCTTTTGATACTCTCCTTTGTCGTCTTCCTCGCTGTCCTTTTTCTGCTTCCTGAGACATGCCCGCATATTGTGGGAAACGGGAGCATACGACCGCCTCGTATTGTTAACGGAGCTCTACTTCCGATTCTGCGTCCGCCATGGAACAAGCTCACTGCCGCTACCCCAGCCTCTGAACCTGAGAAACTCCAGCGGAAAAGAAAAATAACCGGAAAACGACGGCCAATCCCCTAGCCGGCCTCTCCCTCCTCAAACACCGCGGCATCCTCCTCTCCATAACCTGCTACGCAATCTACTACGCAATCTACTACGCGCTCTACTCCTGCCTACAAGCTTCCCTATCCACCATCTTCGTCGAAAAGTACCACGTTTCCGGCCGAGTCTCCGGACTCATCTACATCCCCTTCGGCATATCCTGCGTCATCGCCTCTTCTTTGACCGGCAAGTTGCTAGACTATGATTACCAACGCACGGCGAAGGCGCTGGGAGTTACCGTTGACAAGAGAAAGGGGGATGATCTGGCGGGGTATCCGACTGAGTAGGCGAGGTTGAGGACGTGTAAGTGGATTATGGCTGCGTGTGGGCCGTTGGTGGTGGGTTATGGGTGGGCTTTGCAAGGGGGCGCCGAGGGTCGGGATGGCGGTGCCGTTGGTGTTGCAGTTTTGTATTGGGTTTACGAATCTGGTTAATTTTACTGTGAGTGTCGTTTTTCCTTTTCCTTTCCTAGGTAGCCACCAGAAAAATTCTGACGCCGATTGTGGTGCAGGTCCTCCATGCCCTCCTGGTCGACTACCATCCCATCAATCTCAACCATACAAGCAGTCAATAACGTGTTTCGATGTGAGCGGGCGGCTGGTGGGCTCGCGTTATTGGATGTGATGCTGAGGAGACTCGGACCGGGGAGGACGTTTGCCATTTTTTGCAGCGCTGCACATGGCGACGTTGCCGGAGTTGTGGGTGTTGGAACGGTACGGGTTGGGGTGGAGGAAGACGGAACGGGAGAAGAGGGATAGGGAGGCTCAGAAGGAGAGAGATCGGGGCGATAAAGAACAGGGGTGAGAGAGACAAAGGAGAGGTTCGTGATGTTTGCTGCGGTTGGGGCGGCATGGTAGGCCGTGTTGGTTACTGATGATTTGCCAACATAACTGTAGCAAGGCCGCCGGCTTTTGTTTCGGCAACTCGTGAGGGATTTTGCCGTCGCCCTGAACGAACACCGCCGGCTTTGTTTGGTTGCTATGACCAACAAGTCTTCAAGATGGATCCAAAACAGCTGGCCCGTCCATTGTCGGGGCACTTCCCAAGGGTTGCCGAATCTTGACCATCACCAAGCATGGAGAGACCAATGTAATTGATCGACCCAAGACCGCTGGAAGCAGGCTTAAGTACCGACCGAGCCACAGTGGTCAATCGGCTTCAAGATCACCGTCAGGCTCTTCCCCAATCGCGAACTTCTTGAAGCCCATAATGACAAGTCTTTCTTCGTCAAGATCATCTCTAGAGCTTCCTACCTCCCCATGGCCGAAGCTGAATACGAAGGCCAACTAGCTCTCTCACGAGTAATCTCACGACACGCATTCAAGCCCGTTGCTTGGGGCTGCTACCAACGTTTCAACCGTTCCCAGAAACCTCAAACCTTCATCTGGTTCCTAACTCCTTTCCATACCCTCCGTCCAGCCACTCCCCAGGAACTTTCCTCGACGCTTCCTCTCATCATCAAAACTCTCCAAACAGAACTCCGTCTCCCCAACAGGAAAGTTTGGCTTCCACATTACCCGCATCTCTTGTGTTTCTAGAGCATATGGGACATGGAAACAAGGTGCCAGCGCTGGCACCAGCGAAAAGGTCCTGGGGTGCACAGAATCTTCTGAATCACCGCTCGGGGCGGCACAATAAAGTAGAGCTGGAGTCTTTGAAGCGACTAGAAATGGATCATGTCGGTCTCCGGATGGAGGGTGGATACTCTCCGCAGTTGAACTGCTTCACGTACTGTGTATGCAGCCAATAGCAGCTGTTATTGGGTCGTACACGAACCACGAAGGGAAAACGCACAGACACACCCAAAGGCTGCCAACGCAAGGGCACGTGACCTAGGAACGTTTTAGGCTTCCACGTTGGGGATCGTTCTCGCTTGGATCGTTCCCACTTCCACCATCACATCATCCACCAGGTCATTCCCATCGCATCAATCGCATCAATACCGTCAATCGCTCTTGGAGATGGCGGACTCTAGGCCCCATACACCACTATCATCTACTCAATCTTTTGACTTCCGCGACGATGGAGCACTAGAACCACCACCGGCTCAATTGCCCGACTACGAGTATCGCCATGACAACCACCGCGACGACGAACATGATGCATCAACCCAACTACCTTCGTCCCTGATGTGAGTTGTCCGTTAGTCCACCGATTCATTTTGATTTTATACCTGTTCCGTCGCCCGTCTTTCGTCTCCCGTCTTCCGTCTCCTTTCTTCCGTCTCCTGTATCCCGTCTCCCTCTAGCGATAGACAAGCTAATCATCGCTCTGTATTTCTTGCAGCAGTGCCTGATCGTGATAGTTAGCGGGTCGATCATACTTACACTTCACTCCGTCCTTACCCTCCCTCCCGTTTCCTGTCTCTCCATCTCCCCCGCCCTCCTCCCTTCCCCTCTTCCATCTGTCACCTCTCCTCCCCATCACCGCTCAGTGAGCAGCCGCCCCCTTCCCCCCTGGCGATACGATGTGCTCAAAATACGCCTTCCACACCGGTCAGGGGTCGACATAAAGTGCCAACTCCTACCCAGCAGTTACGCCTGTTGGAAGGACTGGGGCCCTTGGTTAGTGTGGAAGTAGTCCTGAGAGACATATCGTCGCGTTAGGGCAGCTGTAGGAAGATCGCCGGGCTAGGTTCGGTACTCCTAAACACACAGCTACTCCGTTTCTTGCTGGCGATGTGCTTAAAGTTCGTGACTACAACGGTCAGGGGTCGACATAAAGAGCCAACTCCTACCCATCAGGTACGCCTGATGGAAGGACTTGGGGCCCTTGGTTTTTGTGGGAGCAGTGCTGAGAGCGGTATTGCTACGCAAGGACGGTGGGATGATCACCAGAGCTAGTAGGCTCAATTACACAGGTACTGCGTTTCTCGCGGACGATGAACTCGAAGCACATAACCACACCGGTCAGGGGTCGACATAAAGTGCCAACTCCTACCCACCAGGTACGCCTAGTGGAAGGACTGGGGCCCTTGGTTTGTGTGGGGATGTTGCTGGGAAAGTATGCGACTACATCGGTTAGGGGTCGTTATAAAATGCCAACTCCTACCCAGCAGGTACGCCTGTTGAAAGGACTGGGGCCCTTGGTTAGTGTGGGAGCATCACTGATAGTTATTGTCGCGCGAGGACGGCAAGCCTGTCCCTCTAGATTGCCCCCCATTTTCATTGTCTGCATCCTGATGCCCAAGTACACTCATAAAACTGTAGTTCAAACGAGCGGCGTGAAAGCCATGGACACAACATCGATACCGAGTTGATCGAAAATCTCGATGTATATGACGACGATGTATCAACCGTATCTGGCTCGAGCGACGATGGGAGACACTGCAAGATCGATCTACGCGATCGCAGCGGGGTGGTAACATGGGAGGATGCCAACTATCAGGACCGACACACATCAGACCTATGCATCGACCTATACGTGGATACCGCAAAGCGACAGGCCGTTTTCGCCCTCCATGGCTTCTTCTATTTCAAAAGCGGCGGCCCCAAAGCCTATCTTTCGCTACTCGTTTATCCGGAGAAAGTTCAGTCTATTAAATTCGAACGCGCCCGTTGTGTGCCCGTCTCTACCATGAACGACATTCCTGATGACAGCATTGTTTCTCTGCGTTTCACCATGACACACCCGCCAAACCTCATGGTACCGAAGGATCGGCGTCTTGAGCCGAAGCCGCGGTATCAAGCTGTTCTTGATACTATAGCATCTTTGAGCTCGGTTAATCGATTCAACATTTACCTAAGGGACCTTTCACCGGRGATTCAACAAGAACTGGCTTTGCTGCCCTCCGTCTTCTCGTCTGTCCATCCATTCGGCCGGTTACAGACGGACGAGAAGTGGGCGCCCCCTGGCTCATTGTATGAGTACACATTTGCTCAAGTCATTGACTTGGGCAGTGCTGCCCCTGTCTCTAACGGCGATTCTACCAAGGAATTGGAGGAGTTAGGAAATTTAGTTGAGGACGAAGCCGCCGTACCCCCGCCATATTCACAAGGGGACTCCCAGCGTACGGTACAAAGCATTGGTCCCTCAGATAGGAAGCGAAGGGCCAGCGATCCCTTGCTTGCTCATACCACTGAAAAGCACAGCGATTCAGGCTCCAGCATACTGGGGTACGAAACACCAGGAAAGGGTCCTCAACCACCATACACTAGAAGTGACAGTCTCGCAAGTCCTGCACAGTTCTCAACCCCATCTGGTACGTTCTGTCTATCCACAATTGATATCCTGCCCCTCCTAACAAGTCCCGTCGCAGACCACAAACGTCAACGTACCGCTGAACTCCTTTCCCCCGTAACCGACGCCGACATCGTTTCTGCATTGCGCCAAGTTCTCACGTACAACACCTCCCTCTCAAACCGTATTTCACAGCTCGAAACCCGCCTCGATCACTGTTCCTCTCGACTCGAGTCGTTAGTAACCGAGTTCGTCGCCGCCACCGATCGCACACGGACTCCCTGCCGTTATGACACAGAAGAAGCAGAGCACGTCTTCAGTCAGATCGACCACCGCATTGAAGACGGCATTCACGACATACGTCACGAGCTCGAAGACACCGTCAAGCTCGAGGCGGAGGAGCGGGTCGCTGAGGAAGTGAAGCTGCAACATGAGGAACTTCGCGAGCAACTGGAAGCGGAATGGACAGAGGACGTGAGGCATGGGATTGCTAAGCAAATTGCCTCGGAGGTGGAGGAGAAGACCACGCGCGAGGTGCTGAAGGGGATTGCGGAGGTTTTGATGAGTGCTTATCAGGCCAGCCAGGACGGAATATCCCATTTGTTCCCAGGCAACAACAGATTCAATGCAGCTGCAGCTCTACCTGGCGAAACGGCCCTCCGTGCGGCGGTGGAGGATATCCAGAGCAAGTATAAGGATGAGTTGGGAGAGGAAATGATTGGGGTGTTGGATCTCCTGGAGGAAAATCCGCTAACTGCGGTCAAGTACAATGCATGTGGTGAGGAGACGAGAAGGGTGTATGTGATGAAGTGGAAGGCGGAAGTCTCAGGACGGGGTGTGTCCAGACCGACATGGTATAGGCGATAATGGAAGCGATGGATATGTTGGAAAATACTGTCTGGCAGAGGGAGTTCTTTACGCGCACACACGATGACGAATCATGACGGCGATGATTGATTTCTGGATATGTACTCCCATTCACGAATAACGAGCGACCTTCTACCCCCGTTCCTCATAGCCATTGAATATGTGAGACCCAGGCGCTTAGTGATGTTACTTTGATCACCTCCAAGACGGAAGTTCTCCCGCCTAGTTTCGATGGCCTTGCGCTGCTAATGCCAAAGAATAGGAGGTAGGAGAAGAAGGCTTATGAGGAAAACGTACGTATAATAGGGAGAAAAAATAAAGAAAAAAAAAACGATGATCCGCACCGGAGTCGAACCGGGAACTTCCTCGTGCGTATAGAAGATCCGCAGAAACGACTATGCGACGGTTAGGTTGTGTTGCACATTACACCAACGAACCATCTGGTAAGAGGGCGTGGGTAGTTTGCTTATGCACTCCCAAACTTGAGATGACAGCTCTGCCGGGACTGAATTCCGTGTTGTTAATGATGCCGGTACCGGCATCGTCCGAGGAAGGACGGAGGAGGGAAGGGGGGCAGGGGATAGTCGGCGTTTGATACACTTTGTATGGATTTAAGTCCAGGTTTTGGAGTAATGAACGAACACGACTGCTTAACGACAATCACATTTCAACGTCAAGACTTGGATGTCTTCATGGAAGCGCAAATCCACGTCAAGACGGGAGGCTCTCACCCTGAACTTCAGCGAGGCACTAACAGCCTGTTAGACTGTCGAGCTGCTTGTACCAACAGCAAGTGCATGAAGTACTAACACCCTAACAATTTTGCAGCACCTCGACATGTCCCATTCCCCGATTCCCATGCGTATTGATAATAGAAGCCCGTCTCTAAGGTCGACTTTGAATTCGACGTTTTGCACCTTCTAGGCGTCAGTGAACCATAATGATACGAGATTAACTTGAGATTTTATCAATGAGTAGACTTTGATTTGCCGTCACCCCAGGAGAAGATGCTGAATTCGATGAGAGTCTCCTTAGTCCTTACCCTTAATCGCCTATATCGAGTACTGCAGTTCGTTGGGATGAAGAGATGAAGGTAACGTTATATATTCATACCCCTTTCTCCTCTTTGTGCCAAGCTGAAAGTTTGTCTCTCACCCAACGACTTTATTCCCCAAATTAAGCTCATAAGAATACCCAAAGTTCCGACCCATATCATTCTCATCTCCAACCATGACTAAAATTGCCTCCCAATTGCCATCCCGATCAACCGTTACCCGAAACACAAAACGTCATGAGGACGAACCAGGCATTGAGCCCGGAAACGTACCAGAAGGAGGAACCGAATCCGAAAACGTCTCTAAAGGAGGAACAGAACCCGAAAGACCCAGATTTTCGATTGTTTCCGCCATCCAAGTATTTCTCTTCATCCACTACCACATCGATGCAAGACAGTCTGTTAGCATCAAAAAAAAAAAAATACATCTTTCTTACCGCAATGCCGAAAGTCAAACAGTTCACTAGAGGTACCAAACAGAACTCGAAGCAACGCAAGGGGGAACCGACGAACCTTATCAGGGTATACACTCAAGTGTTCCTGCAACTCATTCCATGTATCGGTGAACGCTTTCGACGCGGCCTCACGGGTCTCCAGTGGAACAGTAGTAACGCCGAAACCTCCCGTGTTCGCAGCCGCCATGGTCTCACAAAATAAATCAAGCTCTGACCTTTGCTCGATCAACTTGTTCATTAAATTGAACGCGAACTGCCAGAGTTTCGCGAGCGCTGCGGGGTTCATGTTGAATTGTTGTTGGTGGTATGGTTTCTCTGGAGTATCAAACCGACAAAGATGCATAGCAATATCGATGAACACATTCTTCTCATACAAATCTTCCAGCATCTCCTAGATCTCTGCAAACTGTTGAGCTATCATATAAGGATTCGCGCCGAGGAACTCACGATGGGCTAACGCGAGATAAGACTGTCCCGAGGAGATGTATCCGGCGGTGATGTTACAGAAGGACAGTAGTTCCACTAGCTGAGTGCGAGAGGGCGATTAGTAGGAAGGAGACTCAATGAGGGGAATGGAACAAGTACCGTATCCCTGACTTCTAAACGCTGCTCTGGACAATATGCTTCCAACCAGTACGTGTCCAAGTAGAACAGATTGCGCGCGATGAAGTGTCGAAATAGTCCGAACGGACCAAATTTACCCGAGAATGTATCGGGGGAGTCTCGAGCCACTGACCTCAAAATAAAAAGGCGTCCTTGGACACATTCCCGCACAGCCCACTGTGTGGTTGTCTCCAGGTATGTCATCGGGGTTTTGGCGAGGCTCTTCTTCAAGTTGCAATCGAGCCATATCTAGAAGGAAGCGATATCTAAGTAAACAGCTGTCCGAATGGTAAACGCAACATGTAGGCTGAATCTTCAGGAACAAGAGAGTTGGACCACTTACTTTTCTCATGTTCCGTATCCAAAACTCCCAAAGAGCAACATTATTATACCCCTCCATCGCTGGACGAAGGAATGACAGTTCATTTTGCAGGTCTAATAGACTCATAACGTCCTTGACGTCCTTGGAACGGTACATATCGATGAGCACCTTGTGATGTTCTTGGAAGAGATTGTCCATCATCCTTCGGATATTCGCAGCCGAATCCACAGGACCGTCAATGACTGGTGGTGGACCGGTGTTGGTCAGCATCTGAGGCTCGGTGGTTGTATAATCTGTTATACACTGTCGGTGGCGGCCGGCACAGGGGGCGCATGCTTCGTCAATGAAGGACCTCTGGCACATAATGCCTTCAGCCGCGCATCCACGGCAGGGCAATTGAAACGCCGGGTTTAACGTTACTACTTGTTGTGCCGTGGCTACCGAGTTTCTGCATTCTAGCTGACATGGCGGGGCGGGTAGTCGCCCAATAACCGGGTTGCCGACATCGTCGACAGGCGTGCGATGCATGAGTTGGAATAACTAAAAGGGCATCTCAGTCCAGAGCAGAATGAAAGGTACACAGGTGCATTGGCTCACCCTTGATTCTATGCGTATACAAGCTTCCAGTATGGAGGTCTTTTGCATGGGATGAGGGACAGGTCCTTGATTGAGTATCTTCCGAGTCCTGGAAACCAAGACACTGTATTTTATGGAGAGATCACGGTAGACAGTCGAGGACAAGTTGGTCTGTATTCTTTCGCAATGTGCCATCAGGCCGTTAAAAACAGTCATCATTGATTCGACGGTCGTTGAGTCTTCTACTCCTTCTTGACCGCCTTGAGCAGAGGCAGCTTCGAGGGGCGCTTGGTGGGCGGCGGAATGTGACGACTCGCCTTGTTGACTGCCTGACATGTTGGGCGGTTGGTTGGCCCCGAACTGCGACGACTCGCCTTGCTGACTGCCATACATGCTGGGCACTTGGTTGGTGGTGGAAAGCGACGACTCGCCTTGTTGACTGCCGTGCATGGTGGGCGATCGGGGAGCCGGGTAAGAGAATTGGAGAGGGAAGCAGGCTGGGTGCGCAACGACACGGGTGGTCGGGCTCGGGACTAGATTGTGAGGGATAATGTACTCGGAAGATTGCCAGTAGTCGGATGACAAGAGGGTTTATCAAATGTGAATATCGATGTGCTTCACAAAACCAAAAGAAATGATATGGGTGGAAGACTGCCACTGAGTGTAGTGAAGTGGAACGGATTGGAAGATTGAATGGAAAGGGAGGAAGGACAAGGAATATGGATGACCCTGATGAGAGGAGCGAAACGATCGGACTTGGGTTCGCACCTGCTGGGGCCATTATGACAAAGAAGGGCAACGAGGCTGCATTGGACCTTCCCATATCGTACTGTCACACGCGGATGAAATGCTCCTGGCAGTGATCATGTCCGGAAGAATATATCCGACCCTTGCTTCCTCCATCCTTCCTCCCAATATTCCAGCTGTTACAATCCAAGAGCCGTATACTTTCCTGTTACAGGAACCACCCTGTCACTGCTGACTGACTTCGTCTTTCTTTCCAGGCCCGTAGGCTCCTTGGGTCTTGGCGGTATCGGCGCCCTCGACACGATCTTTCTTTCCAAACCCGTGACGTTCCTCTTCGTCCTCGTCGGAATCACCACTTGTGCCTGCGTCTTCGCCACAGGATCAGAAGCTAAGGCAGCCTTCCTTTCCTTTTCTTGTCGTTTCTCCTGCCCCGCTTCATCACCCTCTCCCCTCGCCCTCCTCTCTTCATCCAGCCTCATCCTCTCCTCCTCCAACCTCCTCCTCCTCTTCCTCTCCCTCCTCCTCTCTTCCTTCTCCCTCTCCCTCTTCGCATCCCTCTCATCAACCCCCATCGCCTCCCTCTCCAACCTCCTCACCATCTTCTCCTCCAGCCTCCACGGCCGATCCAAAACCTCCTTTCGCAATTGCACCACCCTATCCCAAAAGGCTACTTCCTGCTCCGTTGTCTTCAAGTGGACTATTTTTTCGACTTTGATTTGTCGCTGCTCGCGAAAAGTGCGCAGGGAGCCTTTGATGTCTAGGATGTGGCCTATGTCGATTTGGGAGTCGATGAGGGGTAAGGATTGGGCTGGTTGTTTAGGTTGTTGAGGCTGTTGTTGTGGTTGTTGTTGTGGTTGTTGTTGTGGTTGTTGTTGTGGTTGTTGTTGTGGTTGTTGTTGTGGTTGTTGTTGTGGTTGTTGTCGAGGCGGAGGCGGGCCAGGTGGGGAAGGAGGAGGAGGAAGCGGAATAACGCATTCGATTGTATGCCCACTACTGTCGTCGATGGTGATTACTTGTATCTGTCCCTTGCGTCGTGAGGAGGAGTCACCGTAGACGTCGATGGCGACGACGACGCCGCAGATGCGAGCCCATTTAATGGGGTGGTTGAGGTGGAAGTAGAGGTCTTGGCCTGGAAACCCATTGATTAGACTTCGTTGCAAAATACAGGTGAATGGAGGTAGGGCTGGACGCACCTTGAAACCCTGGATGGCTCGACAGGGCGACAATGTCGGCGGCTCGTAGATGACACCACTTGTTGATGGTCGGCGAGAGGTGAAAGCAGTACTGGGGGTAGAGCTCGGGAGGTGGCTGACCCTGCGCCCCGGAGTCGGTCATGGCATGTTGAGTGGAATGCGAGTCGCGCAACGGCACTGCTCGCCTCGAAGAATCTGGATCTTAGCCGCCTTTCGCGTTTGTGCTCATCGCAGTCAGAATGTCGAGGCCGGAGGTGGTGAGCTGCCCTGGCGAGTGTCTTGTTGTGCAAGAGTAGGGTTGGAGGGTTCGCGTTTACCGCGGCGTCGCTTCGATGTCGCGTTCACCTAGCTGACGCGGGGTCAGGTGAGTGACGGAGCCTGGAAGCGGTACCCGACCCCGAGACAGAAGTGCCCTGTGGAGCGCTGTATTTTAGGGGACTCTTAGCAGGCAGTGACAGCCTCCTGTCTTGGCGCCGACTTCATGTTTCTTGGAGACTCAACACCCTGCCTTAGAATGAAGCCGAACGCCCAGCTGTACGGTTGCCCACCGAGTGGTCGTAAGAAGGAACCGGACATGGACAGTCCAATACCGCTTGCTTTAGTTAAGAAAGGCCGTTGCAAAAGTGCGATATGCCTCTCAATAAGTTGGAAGCACGTTAATGAAAGTTCAGGAAGATGCTTCAACTTCCGTTCCGCTGGTGTAATAAAGAAACCAAAATGCATACAAGAGTATCCTGAAGGTATAATTTATATATCAGACCGTGAGGTGTCCGGTTTATTCTGACGAGCGCTCGCCCACCAAATAAGCGTACAATAACCGCTAGCGGGCGTTCGGGTTTTTGTTTGGAGAGGGTGCTGCTGGTACAAGGAGCTTGACAGTCTAACAGGCTGTTAGTGCCTCGCTGAAGTTCAGGTGTCCAAGCGCAGGATGCTTAACAGAACAGAAGAAGGCCAACAGTCAGTTAGTGCAGGCATCCATCGGCTTGCATTTGCCGTGCTGGCTACAAGAGCTTGGCGAGTGGTTGTAAGAATAAACCGAACACATCACGGTCCAACACATGACGCCTTCGGAATACTCTTGCACGCATCGATACATCTTTATTACACCTTTGAACCCAAATTCTAAGTAGTTCTTGGATGGAAGAATCCCTCGCGGACTCTGGCCGATGCGTTCCCAGATTTTTATAATCCCACTCGCAGGCTTGTAACGGCCTTCCTTTCCTAGCCGCAACGAGCGGTATTGGACTGTCGGTGTTCGGTTTATTCTTACGACCACTCGCTTGGTCAATTGCTCCACGACCACCCTCTTCTTTCTTCCTCCAAAAGTGAACCACCTTCATCATCCTTTCTTTGCTCCGCCCAATTACGAACAGCGTTCGAATGCCGATGCTGTTTCTTCCTTGGGATCTCTCTGTTCGACGCCCCCAGCGATATGATGCGGGGACGCATGGAACGGGATGACCTATGCGGCGTCCCAACACCTGGACCTTGATGACCCGGAGGAAGACAGGGAAGAAGCGACCCAAGCGAGTCGTGGAGGACGAGCTGTGCCTACCTTACCCTGGAGGCACCTTACCTTAGCTTGTTCAAGGAGCTCGAGGCAAGCACTGCGGACTCCGTGGGAAAGGTTGGGATGCTTGACAGGAGTGATATCCTCCTCCAAATTTGTGATCTCGCAGCGCCAGAGTTTGGGGGTTCTTCGATTTCTCGAAGCTTGCATCCTTGCTTGCACGCACATACAATCTCCTTTTCCTAGGTTCCCTTTATCTCTTTTGCTTTTGTTTTCCTTTTGTCTTGTTTATACTCCACAGATTGGATCCTCGGCTTTGAAACGAAACGAAACAAAACAAAACATCCATCCAGTCCCGCGGTCCGTTCCCTAACTCAAAAGTTCACCTCCCTACGAAAGATCTAAGATTTCTCCCAACACCCGCCGGTCAAAAGAGCGCACCGACACTCGACCTATACCGGATAACCCTGCTCACCCCCGAGCCCGAACGCACGGCACCTTAGCCACTTTTCGTTTCGAAACATCGTCTCATTCTCTTTTGTTTTCTCTCTTTCCAGATTGGGTTGAAATTCGAAACAAACCGCCACCGCACGTTCATAAACCGTTGTTTCTGAAGTTCGGTTATCGAAGCCTTCTAGAAGCTTTTACTGGAGCGCCACTCCTAACGAGCATTGGGACCGACTGTCTCGTGGCGATTGGGGTTCTGGACTGCCAGAAGCCTCGCGTGCATTGGTGAAGCTAGGTAGGTGAGTGAACTGAGCGAACATTCCTGGTGTGGTGATCTTGAGACTGCGGGTCGGGGTAGTTCTGCACCGAACTGGTTGAGAGGCAAGACGCCGAATATATTCCAACGCTATTCACGGCACGGATGGATGTTTACGAGAGGAACCGGGAGAGTATTGTTATACTCAGGGCTTCGGTATCATGGGAAGTCGAAGCACATCTCCGAATATGACAGAAACCGCCACGATGAGGGCAAAAGGGAAGTCAAACATGGGAACATCTTGACTGACTCGAACCCTGGATTGGACACACCTACATAAACAACACGATGTCCTTCCTACACTAATTCCCTTCTCTCCTTTCGCGGTCAAGTGCCATGGTAGACATTTGCTCATCATCTCTTACTTCTCTTTGATCATATCACTCGTTGGACGATATCCAATATGATTGGATTCATCAACACCGAGAGACGACGGCACAGCACGCCGGTAGCATGGCTCTTGTTGCTGTGGCTAACAACATTGCTACAGATCCAACAAGCAGCCTGCTTGGCGATATTACCAGAGTCAATACGTGCCCGACGATATTATTATCCTTTTGCACCAGACTGGCGAGGATCGTTGAACCAAAAGGAGACGACTCCAGAAACTTCGGTTGCAGACGCGGACGCAAGTACCAACGCCCGAGCGGCGACGACATCAGACGACGACGACGGCAACCTCTCAGCCCGAAGTCCCATCATCAGTGAAATCAACCCCCACGAGCTGTACAAGACCGCACCAAGGCCTATCAGCAAAACTAGCCCCAAAATGGCCGTCACTACACCCACGGTGGCCCCATCACCTTCCTATTCCTACCCGCCTTACAAGGGCACCGGCAGCAAGCCTTCTCCCGTCTCCTCTTCTTCTTCATCGCCGTTCCCCTCCAAGGGATACAGCCAACAACCACCCAAAAACAAAAGAGACTCCCCTTCCGACGATACCCCCCCCTCCGGCGGCGCTGGTGCCGTTAGTGGTAACCTCTTCTCCACCCCCATCTGCTCCGACCTCTCCCTCCCCCAATCTATCCCCTCCCAACCAGACCACCCCGTCCCTCGCAAGGGCATCAAGCAGTCTCAACAGGGCGGCGCTGCGATCCCGACCAACAAATTCCACGCCAACTTCTTCCTCGGCTCGCAATCCTCCTCCGTCTGGACGCACCCTTACTCCCTGCAATGGCCCAAGGGGCAGGGCGATTCCGGCGCCTGGGGCCTGGCTGTTTCCCATGTGGATGCGAGCCAGCGCGTCTTTGGCGAGCAAGATCCTAATGGGAGCGGAGCAGCAAGGTGGTTTGGAAGTCCCGTTGGGAGAGCGGATGTGGTTCTCTCGGAAGAGGGACTGGAAAAGGGAAATGCGACGGGCGGTGTTGAGCTCATGACGCAGGATGTCAAGGAGCATAGCGTCCGTGTGCAGCTGGTTGCGGGAGGGAATGTGAGGTTGGAGGCGCCTGTTGTGCAGGGGATGGGAATGGTTACTGCTTTGTACAAGCAGGGTACGCCGGTGATTAAGTCTGGTGTTGGGTGGAAGATGGTGACGAAGGCGGTGGGTGTGGTGAAGACGGGCGTGGTCAAGTATCGGTTGGTGATGCAGGATGGAGCGACTTGGTTGCTTTATGCGACGGGTGGGGATGTGAGTGCCATCAAGAGGGGGGAGTTGGGAGGGTTGGATTTGGAGGTGCAGGATAATCACACAGCTGGTGCCAAGGGCAGTTTCACGGGTATTTTGCAGGTTGCAAAGTTGCCTGGTGGCGGTAACGGGACTGAAGGCGCAGCTGATGCCGAGAAGTTGTACGATGCTGCTTGCGGCACGTACGCCACTGGTGTGGAGCTCTCCGGATCCGTGGATGGGCAAAAGGGTCGGTATACCTTTCACTTCCAAAAGGAAGGACTCTCCTCCAACTCCAGCCTCGTCATGTTCGCTTTGCCTCACCATCAGGCATCCTTCAGCTCCGACACAACCTCCAAGATGGTCTCCTCCGTCAAGCTCGACACCACCACCAAGGGCGCCGCCGTTGCCATTGTTGGCGACGAATGGACCATGGAAGAAGACGTCAGCAAGCCCATGAGCATCGGATTTGTTCCCTGGACGCCCGAGGCCGGCTCTGTCAAGACCATCAGCGACTCGGCGAAGGAGTACATCAAGACTGTCGCTCAGCAGGAGCTGCTGGGCACGTCGCAGGGCCAAGGCATGCTCAACCAGACGGACCAGCCGAGTATGTACTATGGCGGCAAGGCTCTCGCCAAGTTTGCGGCGATCTTGGTGGCTGTTAATGATGTGCTGGGTGATACGGACCTGGCGAAGAAGGGGTTGGAGCAGTTGAAGGTTGCGTTTGCGCGGTATGCGGAGAATCAGCAGAAGTATCCGTTGATTTATGATCGTAAGTCTTCCTTTTGTGTTTCTTTATTAGCTCACAATCACTAACACCAACGCCAACAGAATCCTGGGGCGGCATCGTCTCCTCGGCCTCCTACACCACCGGCGACTCCGGCTCCGACTTCGGCAACACCTACTACAACGACCACCACTTCCACTACGGCTACTTCATCTACACGGGCGCCGTTCTCGCCCATCTTGACCCATCTTGGGCTTCTTCGGCATCCAACCTCGCCTACGTCAACTCCCTCGTCCGCGACGTCGCCAACCCCTCCTCCTCTCTCGACCCTCACTTCCCCTCCTTCCGCACCTTCGACTGGTACCACGGCCACTCGTGGGCCCACGGCCTCTACGAATCCAGCGACGGCAAAGACCAGGAATCATCCTCGGAAGACTCCATGCACGTCTACGCGTTGCTAATGTGGGCCCAAGCCACCAACAACCAAGCGCTCTACCAGCGCTCGGCTTTGCAACTCTCCCTCCTCTCGCGGTCGCTGAATTCGTACTACCTCTACTCCTCCTCCAACCCTTCGTCACAGATTCAGCCAAAGGAGTTTGTGGGCAACAAAGTAGCAGGCATCCTGTTCGAAAACAAAATCGACCATGTGACGTTCTTCGGCAACAAGAAGGAGTACATCCAGGGTATCCACATGTTACCCTTGCTTCCGCATACCATGTTTGTGCGCAACAAAGAGTTTGTCAAGGAAGAATGGGAAGCCTTCTTCGCGGGAGGTGGCGCCGACGCGGCGGAAGGAGGATGGAAGGGTGTGTTGTACGGGAATTACGCGACTGTTGATCCGAAGGGGGCGTGGGAGGTATTTGCGGGCGCTGCGGGGGTGCCGACGGGCGGAACGGGTAATGGTTCGAACACTACGGGTGGAAGTCAGCCTGCTGATCCTAATCCTAATCCTGGAAATGGTACCGCGCCGGGCACTATTGAGCCGACTCCCACGTCGACGTCGGCGCCAATGACGAGTACCGTGAGTACGACGACGACGACGCCGGGCTTGACTGCTACTGCTACTGCTACTCCCACATCAACCTCTGTGCCTACTACTCCTGGTGTGCCAGTGAACAACGGGACGGTCAGTGCCATGTCTTTTTCGTCGTCCAAGATGGCGAAGAGGACGACGATAAGAAGGGCGCTTTTGGAGAAGGGGAAGAGGAAGATGGTTTTGCCTTTTAATGCTGTTCAGAAGAAGGCAGCGAATCCGAAGGTGAAGAGAGATGGGTTCAGCCCTGAGAACTTGGATGGAGGCGCAAGTTTGACTTGGTATTTGACTTGGTGTGCTGGTAAGTTATTGTTCCTTGCGCTTTTGGTTGTTGTGATGGGATGAGGCTAATTATGGAAATGCAGCTCTTGGTGGACTTTGAGACGGCAGCATACCTGATGAGGTTGGCACCTCCTCTCTACTTTGCTTTACTTTCACTTCTTATTCTCTCTTTCAACAAACCCTTTTTCACTTTTTATTTGCATTGGAACGGAGTTTTTGGATTACACTTGGCGTTATGACTAGATGAGACCGCAGCTGGGGCAATGGACCTGGCGATGACCTAAGAAGGGTCAATAAACGCGGTGGTTGAACACAGTACAGGATACAATTAGAAACTAGACTTAGACGGACAGATGTGGATTTGGATACCCCGAATACCAGGGCGACGACCTGGAGCTGGAAAGAAGTTGGGTTTGTTTTGATATCTTTAGATGTTAGGTAGCATGCTGTATCAGTATACCTACAGTTACCTAGGTTATTACACGACTTATTTAATCACATACTTACTTACATTGACTCCTCCTTTTTCCAGCGCCCTCCTTTGGATGAAGTCTCTCTTCTATGTCAGTGATGTCAACAATCTCCGCTGTTTATTGACGGACGATGAGTGCCGTATCTGTAATTGGAATCTTGGTTCTACCCTGATCGGAGTGACCAACATGTCTACAACCACCCAATCCAAGATGGGCGCTTTTATATAGTGATATACAAGGCATGACAGTTATCCGAAGTCGCAAATACCTTTTCGTCACAGGTGGGCGGGATGGGAAAGGCGGGGAGCTACCTACCTCCCGAGGCAAGGAGGACGCCACCATGTCAAGAGCTGAGCTGGGCTGAACAGTTAGACTGCCATTCATGACAATTGGCTAGACTGTTCGTCGTCGTGACATGTTTCATTCGTTGGCTTCGTTCATATTGTGCATATTCGAGTGGCTTCCCAATGAACAGAATCCGCTTCCATCCGTCGTTGTATGGTAATACCTACAAAACGGTCACTTTGCAGCCCTGTCCTGTAGAACGGTGGATGACTCTTCTTTTCAAAGACAATACTTCCTGATATTGTGCCAACTCTCGCCTGAGCATTCCAATACACCTCTACCCCCTGGATCAAATACACTACTATCCTGGACTTGTCGAACAACAACAAAATCATGGAACGATACATTTACGAACCCCTCCCTCCCTCCCTCTCACATCCGCCTGCTCACGATTTCCGCCACGGAGAATAACCACACCATCCGCCCCGTCCCTTTCGACGAGAAGAGTCCCCTAACTTACTCGGCCCTCCCGTACGTCTGGGGTACAGCAGGGTTCACGACTCCTATGAAATGCAATGGCAACACCATCCTTTACATCACCCCACGCTCGACGAAGCGCTACGCAATGTGGCCACTCTACTTCGCGATCAAGAGTCCACATGGGTCGATCAGATCTGCATCAATCAGCAGGATCTCGAAGAGCGGTCACAGCAAGTCAGGATAATGACCGGCATCTACCAATACGCTACTAAGACCCTTGCCTATCTCGGATCGCCTACTCCGCCAACGGCGCTTCCCATCGATCTTATCAGGCACGTCGGCATTATCGCGGAGCAGGTGCGAAGCGACATCAGGCTCCTCCAGAATCTAGGAGTTCAACCGCGGCCTCGCGTCCCCCATGACTAAGGAGAAGGTCAGCATCGAGGAGTCAGAAAAACTCGGTATCTCGTTCAATGACATTGCATCCTGGGATGCTTTTACCGAGTTTTATGACCGCACCTGGTTCGAGCGAATTTAGATCGTTCAAGAAATGATTCTTAGCCGCATAGGGTTTGCATTTGTGATCGTTGGTACTTTTTCTGTCTCTTGGGACTTCGTCAAAGGCGCAGCGCTATGGTACCTTTTCAAAGGGTGGCGCTGTTCCTAAGCGTCATAAACCATCTGTTAGGGGCATTGAGCTAACTGCGACCATGTACTTACCTTGGGCCTGGCGTGGTAAGTTCAGTGGTCTATGCTCTTGATATCCTGTGTGTCATCCGGCTCACTAGCTTTGTTACGTTATCTGGTCCTAGTGGGCGTCGAGCGCGTCAACAAGCCTACTGGTCGAAAGGCCATGCCCACTTTTCGATGGGAACTGGCAAGGCTTCTCGCAGTGTTCCGAGAGAGGAAAGCAACCGATCAGAGAGACAAGGTGTATGCGCTCCTCGGCCTGAGCGAGTTTGGCTTGAAAACTGGTGACCTTCAAGTCGATTACGCCAAGGACGTCAAGACGGTCTTTACCGATACAGCAAAGGCCATAATCAAGAGAGACAGTGGTATACACAAGCCAAATCTTGACATTATCCTTCAGGCACGCCGCAGCACCTGCAACTGTGAGGTTGATGCCGAACCCCATGCCGGTTAGTGGCCAAGCTGGGTTCACAATTGGCGACAGCATATGGGGACGGGATGCAAATGGGGTATAGGCGATGACTTGGAAGAATGGCAGAACGAGCCAGGCGCAGGCATACATATCAAGGAGTTCAGTGACAATGCCTAAAACCCTTTCGCTCTCATGGCGCGGGGTGTAGTCTTGGGTCGAGTGGTCTACGTGAGCCCCTATGGCTATTTCAGTGAGATCATCCAGCAAGGCCGCTTGCGAGAAGCAAGGCCGCTTGCGAGAAGCAAGGGACAAATTCGTGGGCATGGTATCCTCCTACCCAAACGGTCAACAGGTCGACATTGCCTTTGCTATGACAATGACCGGCGGAGTCCTGCCTAAACGTATCAGGGACTGTGGAGGTACTGATCGATGGTATGCGGACAATTATCTGAACTTCATGAACATCTCGTCAACGCCACACGACACACCCATAGCACGCCGGCTGCGAGATTTTAAAGCAATGGATTATTTGTTGCATGGGTTCGAGCACAATTGGTACCAGACTGCCCTGAAGGCGTACTGTGAGAGGCGCTGGTATGTCCTCGACACCAACCACGTGGGATGGGAAATCACCGTATGTAGCAAGGGGATGTTGTCGCCAAGTTGGTCGGCCTGAGCGTGTCCCGTGTTCTGAGGCCTTTGGGTAACGGAGAAGGTTACCGATTCATCGGGTAAGTTGACCCAAGAAAGGGCGCCATGTACTTGTTCATGCTGATCATTTTTGCTTGTAGTGAGGCGTACTGCAACGGTGAGATGGCCGGGCTTGATAGAGGAGTCTCGCCGGGTGTTGAAATTACTGCGGAGCGTCCGCTCGAGAAGATCGTGATTGTATAGGAAACTTTCGAGCACGCAACGTCTGTATCAGTAATCAGTTTTGGTCTCGGAAGAATTTCGCGGTTGGAATCGCTTACGAGCTTCATGGGATCCCCTTTTTAGCGAAGAATAGACTTCCGGTGGGACACGGATTCTTAAAGCTGAAGCCTCCTCGAGAATCGAGGAAGCAAATATGTCGTAACCGCCGCGATTTCCCCAAGAGGATTGAGGAATTCAACGGATAAAACGACTGTATCAACTGTCAACAGAATGGTAAGAAATATCCGAAAAGGACTGCGAGAGGAAAGATGCCTGGCGTAATCGGGGGAACAAGATGGAAAAATTTCCAGTCTTCAGACATTCGAGATGGCCAAATCTGGAGATGCCCTTCCTTCCATCGGGTCCCTCAGTAAGTCCCTCCCTCCCTCCCTCCATGCGCCTACTCCATGAATCGTTCCTTCCTTTCCTCTTTACCTCCTTTTTCGCAAACTCCCCCGCAAAGAAATTTGGGCAAGAAACGCCAACACAACGGGCAGTTGCCATCCCTTCCCTTCCATCCCAGAACTTCGGAAGCTGCCACCCCTTTCCTTTTCAAGTCCGGTCCGCGACGAATCTTCTTCGCAAATGGAATTTCCGTTCCTTGAGTCCTTAACACGGCTCCGGTTTCGCTGAGGCTTCATCGTGAAATCCCGGCCGTCGTGGTCCAGACTTCAATCCAATCCACCATTGGCCATCCCTCCAGGTCTCTCCGATTTCGTTGTTTTGCCCGCGTTTCGACCACCTCGAGTACTGACATGGAAGTCATAGCTTTCTGACCCATCAATTCAATCAATCAGGAACTGAGGTGTACACAAGAAGCGGCCCATGCCAGATTTCCTAAGAGATAAATGGATATGCTTTGAGATCCGAAGGAAAACGTAGAGAGGGTGGAGAATGTCCTCGTCGATGGTTGAGGAACAGTGATCAGAAGCTTATCTTATCTGCTTTTCTTATCTCTATTTCAGAAGTCCGTGCCCCTGGCACAGTAGAATTGCCGGCGGCATTGTCCTCCCTGCCATCGGGCTTTCACCCCTTCCTTGAGTATGTACAAGATATGCTCCCAACTCTCTGTGCCTGGTATGACGTAGACACACAAAGGAATAATATCTTGCACAACCCAGAATCGCAAAATCTGCACCTGGTATTCGACATCAACACATTTCAAATGATGGATGTCATCTCGATTTCGGTGATTCTGGGTAAGCAAGTGGTTGGTGGCGAGGTATCAGTCCAATTGATCGACGAGCAGAAGAAAAAAACGAACAAAGGCCAAAGGGTGCGTGCGAGAACGAGCTTGCGGGATGTTGGTTCCTCTGAAGAGCAGAGCCAACATCAAAGCCAACACCAACGCCAACATATGCGGAATGCTTGGAGATACGATCGAACCTTGTTCCGGAGAAGGAGAATGCTGGAACTCGTTGCTAGAAACTCGGGACAGCAAGCGAGACTGGATGAGGTCTGTCAGTGTCAGGATGGCGCGGCCGATATGATAAATCTTGTCATATTCTTCAACAGATGGACGTAGAAGCATCGCCACCAGATCTACTCACAAGAAGACTTGAAGTAGTAGGAATACAACGTATATAATTTTGATTCGTATGCGAAATGCCTTCCAAACCCCATGCTGCTTCGGCGCTAGCCGCATTTTTCTCTGACGAGCTTCTTAACACGTCTCTAGCCGCTTTTCCAGTTTTCCAACACCTGGGTATTCTTCTCCTTTTCCCAACAGCTATGCTCGCTCTTGGGAGCTTCGTACCAGAAACCTCCCGATGTAAAACGTATTCGTGACAAGGAAAATATCAGTATAGTAGTGACGTAATAAATGTACGAAGAAATGAACCTAGTAGTAAAACAACCAAGAAAAAAAAAAGCCGTTTAGATGTCCGGTACGGCAAGCCTAAACTTCCCATTTAGAACATAGTCGAGAGCTTGTTGAGAGCATCGGCCGGGCTCGCCCAGAACGCAAGGGCAATGATGATGTAGAGTCCCATAAGCTGTTTTAATCACATTCGTTAGCATTTTCATGTTTCCTTCCCACATCATCAAATCCAGCGGAAGAAAAAAACTCACCATAGCACCCTCCAAATAATTCGACTTCCCATCTTGCACCGTATACGTAACCACCATCACAGACAACGCAAACGCAATCGTCTCAAAGGTCTCGAAATGCAGCGACATCGGCTGGCCAATCGCCCACCCCAGCAGCACCAAAGACGGAGTCACCAGCAACGCAATCTGAATGCTTGACCCAATCGCCACCCCCATCGCCAAATCCATCTTATTCTTGACCGCCACCACACAAGCCGTCACATGCTCCGCGGCATTTCCGACAATGGGAATCAAGATCAGACCGATAAACGTCTTGCTGATGGCGCCCGTGGCAGCGATGTCGTCGATCGAATCGACCATGTAATCAGCCGCGTAGGAAATGATGACGGTGGTGGCGATGAGGACGAAAGCGGCGGACCAGGGCGAGAGAATGGGTTCCTCCTTGGGCTCGGTAACCACATCGTTGACGGCTTGGGCCTCGGGCTCGAATAACTCCTTGTGCGTGCGCAGCACAAAGAAGAGGTAGGCGCAGTAGAGGATCAGGAGAATGACGGCGGTACCGCGCGAGAGAATCAAGATGCTGTCTTGCTTCTCTTGGCTGTCCGAGTGGTTGAGCATGGTGTATAGAGCCGCGGGGATGATGAGAGACGCAGAGGCGAGGGTCATCATGGAGCAAGTGGTTTGGGCTGTCCCGGAGGCAAACGTCTGTTCGATGCCGATGCCGTTGGAGTCGCGCATGTTGAAGATGCCGCCGAGGAGGAAACACATTCCTAACACCAACAACAGGTTGGAGAGGATGGAGCCGAGCATCGAGGCTTGGACTACCTCGATTTCGCCGGCGCGGAGGGCGACGATACTGACCTGATAGAGCGGAATCGTTAGTCCTATGAAAATAAAAAAGGGGTGGTCAGAACTGGGGTGTGAAAAGGCATACAATTAGTTCCACAGCATTACCGAATGTTGCGTTGACTAGACCGCCGAGGGTTTCTCCTAGTCTGTGGGCGATCTCTTCGGTTGCGAAGGAGAGGACAGCCGCGAGGGGGATGATGGCGAAGAAGTTGAGAGTGAACACTGCTGGCGCACTCCAGCCTCGTTCGCCGGCGATGATGCCCAGGGGCACGAAGATGAGAAGGATGTTGATCCAAGCTGGGACATGTTAGCTCCGTGCTGTATGGGGGTTTGCCGTGTAATGGGGATACATACAGCTCAAAAGAGTGACCTTGGTGACATTCCATACTCGGGTAGGGTACTTGACAAGGGGATTGGGATCGTTGGTGCCAGGGGTTCTCTTGGTATCCAGGAAGAAGTCGCGCCACGAGAAGTCGGAGTCGGACTCGGTGGTCCAGTGGCCGCCGTTGCCGTTGCTGAGGAGCGGCCGGCGTTCGGAGTCCATGGTGGTATAGCCGTTGGTATGCCCGTTGATATGACCGTTAAGGTGTCCGTTAGTGCTTCCGTTGGTGCCGTTAACGTAGGTATAGCCGTTTCCGTTGGAGATGCCGTTAGGATGGCCGTCTTGGTGCTTGGGCACTACGAAACTGGCTGCTCGGCGAACTTGGGTGCGGAAAGGAACAGTGACTGTTGATATGATGTTTGTTAAAGGATTGCCCATGGTGTATGAATTACAAGACGAGGAGGGCGAGGATGTGGTGTCTTGTCATGGCCCGCCAACGGAATGAAGTGATTGTGGTAGAGGAGGTGTTTCTTTGTTTGCAAGTCCGCACTAGCGCAATCTTGAGAATGCGCGTTGGGAAACGGATACTAGCAATATCACGATCCCGTCGTCGCGAACAGATAGAAAACGCGTAGATGGGTGATTTGGAGGAGGAGGAATCCAACAGTTCGTCTTTTTCTTGTTGAAACAATAAAGGGAGTGGAGTAGGGGAAGGGGTAAATATGGGGTATAGTATATGAAAGGGAGGACGGGATGTATATTGTAACGATAAGGGTCTAAATGACTTACACCAGGTCATGATTGCCGCTGCGACAACCCTCGAACGAGATATATACCGGGAACTGTTTCGCAACGGTAGGATCCCCTGTTCAGATTGGGTAGGCAATTACAGGTTAGGTCGGTAGTGGTGCGCCGTAAGTGCCTCTCCGGTATGTGCGGATACCCAAAACCGTCGATTTAGGCGTGACAGGGGCAGCGGATGGGCAGACGAGTGGGGTGTGCTTGTGTCTCGTCCCTCAGAAGAGTATTTGCCCAGACAAGGCGTGCTCCTGGGCGTTCACGGACACTTTGTCCGGATGGGTGAAGGGCGGGTTGAAAGGGCCAGGCAGCGTGATGCCAAGGGCAAGCCAAACTGATAATCTGGGTTTGTTAGTCCAGTCTAAATGATGGTTGTCGGGCAAAGCCACAGTGAGGACGCGCGCAATGGCAATGGTTGGCGGGAGGTGACGAGGTGGATAAATGGTCCAAAGGGTCGATATGAGGTCGGTGGTCGGTGGGAGAGGCGGATATGCTGATGATGTAGTGGAGGACGGGGAAAGGAATGAGGGGAGCACAGGCTGAGCTTGAGAGATGAGCTTGAGGAGAAAAAAAAAACAAAAAAAACCCAGAGATCCGGGTTCATCGGGGATCATGAGGAAGGAGCTCCAACAAATCTGTCTCCAGTCCCTTGTGGATGGACTAGTCTTGTTTTGAATCGATCCTTCTTCGAAAGGTCTCCAACGTCACTGATGTTGAAATGGTATATCTGTGCACCAACCCATCAATGAACCCATCATTTCAGCTCATCTCTGCAAGCTCGACCACCCCAAGTGTAGGCGCCAGTCAGACGGGCCTCTTTTTTTGTGTCTCTGATCGATCTAGACCCAACGCGGGAACAGTTGTGTGATGCAAGCACATTGCCAAGAAAAAGTGACTTACACGATTGTATATCCGGTAGCGCGGTATGCGTACGTAAGGACTTCGGGGTCAGATGTGATTTTGGCGAATTGATAGTATTCTCAGACTTTTCTACAATTCGGGAGCAAAGGGAGAGACAACTTCAAGAGGCACAGAAAAGGGGATATAGATCTTGTCCGCCCCAAACATAAATACCCTGACCTCCCTGACCTACCCTTTGTCCGTGCCGTTCCGCAGGCGCCGGCATTGCGTCGGATACGTTGGATATTCCTTTTGCAAACTTTCGGAAGACCAGGGAAATGGAAACAAGAATAACGCAGCTACACGAGAAGCGTGTGTTACAGTGTGGAACGTGGATAGCAAAACAGGTTTGCTTTGAAAAGCTCAAAGTATAAAGAGGGTAGGATGTCCCTCCCCGAAACTTGTCGCGAGCGATGTTCCCGATCGACTTGGACGATGATTGTGGTGATGACGAGATGGTGCAGGGGAATGTATGTGTTGACGGAAAACATGGTTGTGCCTCAGATCCCGTAGCCTCCAGGAGATGATGTTTTGGGAGTGATCATGCTTGAGATGTTCCGAAGACTTGCATCCATTCAATTGACGCTGGGGATATCGCTCGATGGTCGATGTATCGCTGAAAGCGGTAAAGCTCCATCCTGTCCATGACATTATCGATAACCTCAAGGGTACTTCTCCAGCGGGAGTGGGGGCCTACGTCACTGGCAGGCCACTCAAGTGTCGCAGAAGATCAACTGGAGATCCACTCGAGACTTTCTCGACCCGAACAAGCTTTTTAGTTCCAGAAAGTTTCTTTGCACAGCCCCCTTGCCAAGAGCCCCTTCTTGACGAATCCCAGTTGAGCTGATGGACGACATTTTATTGGTTCCCATCGAGGTTCGCGACCGACCGAGTTTCTGCGAGTTCAACAATTCTCAGCGGCGGCCGACCGACAGCAGGAAGAGAGGACCTGAAACTGGAACGGGAGACGAGGAGACGAGGAAACGAGAGGAGAGGACTTGGGACCCCAGCGAGAGGGCGAGACGAAGAGGACTGGCGCAAGTCGAGGAGGATATCGGGGACGACGTCGTCGCACCACCGAAACCAGAAACGCGGACAAGAGTCATGACAGTGCGCCAGAGGAAGGGTCACAAGACACACTCTATTTGACGCTCCATGTCTCAACATCTTTGGTATCGTGGTGTCGCTGGTATCGCTGGTAGAACCTCGAGCACATGGTGGATGACAGGAACAGAGGACGTTGAGGACAGAAGTCTGCCTGAGGTCTGAGTTCTGGCTGGAATGCCTTTCCGCAGACAATGCCATGCGTATCTCTGGCATATGTTCCTACATTCTGCATGCTGATGTAGGGAAGAAATGGTAAGGCAGCACAGCGCAACCGCCATTCTGCCCACCGAAAAGAAATATTGGATTGAGAACCCCCCAAAAGTGCGATATCCAATGCCTCGGAGTGCTTCAGTGACACCTGGGGTGACACCAGTCGCGGATGGATGCCAATGAAATAATGAGAATAAAAGGTACGCACCTGTCCATCTCTGGGCGGCATAAAGTGGGGAAATTGAGGCCTCCGCCCCAATTCAACCAATGATGAGGCCCGAAGACACCACGGTTCAGATGCCGTTTCTGTGCCTCGAGTGTGCATCACCATTTCCTACCAGTGAGCCAGTCAACCCGATGCTAAGTACCGGTTGGGTAACATGGCACGAGGATGGAAATCAGAATAGCCTATGAAAAAGAGACGAGGTGTGTTGGGCAAAATGGTCAAGAATTGACGCTAAACAGACTGTCTCCTCCGGAACCCCTCCGAGTGAACGGGGCCGGAGAACCGGATTTGTGGGTCACCTATCCCGATATTCGGAAGCAGTCAGTCCCGGAAGTCCGGCTGACGGCGAGGAGTTGCACCATGGTGTATTTGATATCTCGATGGAAGACGAATGATGATATTGCAATAACCGGTCGGTGGTAATAACAAACTACCAAAGTAACGAACCCCAAAACTCCACCGCCATGCATTCTTCCGTCGCTCGCTCGCTCGCTTTTGAAATATCCCTTAATCCCAATCCCAATCCCAAATCCAAATCACAAGCACAAAGGGGTATCAAAATCACTAGCACAAATCACTCAAAGCCAAACCTCCTCCCCTTATCCAGCTCATCCTCAATCTCCCTCGCCGCCTTCTTCGCCAACCCATGATTCGCATACAAATGATCCCAAAAATCTCCTCGCGTATCAAACCCCCTATCTTCACTTCCCCCCTCCCCCTCACCTCCCTCTGCACGTTCACCATCACCCCCATGTCCCTTCCCCTTATGTGTCTCCGGATTACATTCACACCCCTCAACCCAACAAAAGTACCTAACCCCAAGTGCAAACGTCTCCCACCTCGTCGTCGCGCTCCTCTCTCTCCTTTTACGCACCAACATCTCCGCGTACTTCTTGAGCAAAAGGCGCTGCTCGCCGTTGTTGGCGGATAGCCAGCGTTCTGTGGCTTCTTCGATTTCAAGGAGGTGGTTGTTCCTTCGGCGGAAGGGTAAAGAGGGAAGGGGGGGGAGGGAGAGAGGAGAAACTTGGAAGCGGTGGTAGTTTTTGTAGAGATGGCCTTTGGAATTGCGGAGTTCGAGGGCGGCGGGGGAGGGAGAGGCTGAGGCAGGAGATGGAGAAGAGATGGATGGGGAAGAAGAAGAGGTGGGGGTAGACTGGGAAAGAAAAGGCTGAACAAGCTTTTCGTAAAACCAAGCGTTGTGTTCATCCGTTCCCAGAGACAAAAGTAAATCGATGGGTGGGTCGTAATTGCTGGGAAGAGAAGGAGCAGAAGGGTCGACGCCTAAAAGGGAGGAGATCTCTTTGAGGACTGGCAGAGTTGGGTCGCGGATCTCCTTACTGCCGTCGACGAATTGGCCGATGGCGGGGAGCTTGAACGGCTTGAATTGTGAAGAGTCGGAGGGCGTGGTTATGGCTTTGGCGACCTCGGGGATCGAAGGGACTTTGCCTTCTTCGTCGGAGCCGTCAGCTACCAGGACTTCTTCGTAGGTGCAGAAGGCGTAGGGGTGCCGCTCGGTGGGAGTGATCGAGTCGATCTCGCTGCACCAGGCGAGGGTTTGGCATTGGAAGGATGTTTTCTTGAAAGAGATGGAGGAGGAGGGGCTGGAGGTTGTAGTGCTGGAGCGGCTGGAGGCAATGGTGTTGTTCATGTTCGCCCGTTTGGTCGTCGGGGAGATATCCTCGTTGTCGCTGACGATTGCTCGTGAGGCAGTGGTATTGCTCCCAGTCCCGGTACCAGTACCAGTCAGGTCCGTACTGGTAACGCTGAACTTGGCAAACGTGTCAAACCACGCTCTACTCTTCTTCGTCGGCCAAGTCGTCCTCCTCTTATCCTTCTCCCTACCCGCCCCTCCCCCAAACCCAGGCAAAGGAATCGCAAAACTGCCCAAACCCGGGAAACTAATCACCCTCCGTCTCCTTTCCGCCCTGCTCTCCCTCTGACTCCCTCCATCGCCCACATCAACAACCTCCTCCGCCGCTGCATCCTCCATCTCCAAAAACAGCGGCGGCAACCCCATCCCATCCCTTCTGCTGCCCCCTCCATTCCTAAACTCCTCCAAACACACCTCCACCGTCCGTCCCATTACGCCCAACATAATCGCAATCAGTCCCCCCACTGACGTGCCCGCAATATAATCAAAATAGTGACTAGGCAAGTACTCCCCCGCTCTCAACGTCTCCCCGGGAACATCCACCTTCAAATCCCCCACCTTCAGTTTTCCCTCTCTCAACTTCACCGCCCTCTCGCAGTCCGGCATCTCCGTCCCAGGACAGTAAAAGTACTCATCAGATTCAGTGAAGTAGTAATTCTCGTTTGCTGTCGGGTCGGCTGAAGAGAAGGCAGGTGGACTGAGGGATTGCTCGAGAGCGGCGATTTCTCGCATCAAAGTGCGCAGGAGGATCAAGGAGGAGTAACCCTTTATGCCGCCGCCGTCGAGGGTGAGGATGTTGCGCGTTGCCCAGGGCGTGGTGGTCACGTGTAGCCGGGCGGAGAGGGAGGAGTGCAGGGTTTGGGCGATTTTGAGGGTGGAGGCGGTGTGGGCGATGGGGTTTGCGGCGAGGTTGGATTGAGGTTTGGTGGGTTGATCGTTGCTCTGGCTGTCATTGCTTGGTTCTGGGTTATGCGGGACAGAGGATGTGATGGAGGTTTCTGCTTTGAGCTGGGTTTCTGGTTCGGGCTCGGGCTCGGCGATGGAAACGCGGTTGGATATTCGCCGAACGTTTGGCGGGCGGTTTATAGAGCGGAGGGCCGAGTGGCTTGTTTTGAGAGTGGGAAGACGGGGGCGTTCTCGTGATGGTGAGTCTGAGGAGGATTGTTGTTGGCGGCGTGGATTGACGACTTCCGTCATTTTGACTGTTTTGAATCACCGAGGTGGCTACTACTGGTTTCAATGATATGCGCGGCCTTGCTGGCGATTGTTTGCGCACCTACTCGCTCGTGGCGACTCTAGCGAGTTGATGGTGATGATGATGGCTTCAATTGCTCACCGAGCAAAGAAGTCGCGATGGACTTTGTGCCTGATTGATCGCCAAACTTCGAATCAAGGAGGAAGTTTAGCGACCAGAACTCCAGCCTTATAAACTCCCACTCTAACTGGTCACACTGTCGCTCCCATCATAAACCCGTTTGAGGCGTCAAGGTGTCAGTCGTTGATTTGACTGGCTCATAGGACCCCCGATTGGGCGGATTTCTTGGAACTTGGTCCGGCCCCCTAATTCTCGTGCAACCATTGGCCTCCCGTTCCGCGGACCACACCAGGCGACAAAAGCCCCCTGTATCGCTCAGTATCACCAGCCGCTTTTTAGTGGTCGTGAGTGGCTGAAGCTGTCACACGTCCAGCGGAACGGATGACGAGCTTCGCTGAGGAATTCCCCTGAACGGGAATAGTTACAGTTGCGGTTACAGAAGGGAGTGGCGAGCGTTCCAGGCCGCCGGGATTGCGCGAAGCGTCTGACAAACCACCCCACGATGGAGACCGTGGCATTCGAGATCTTTCCTTGTATAATGAGGAACGATTCCATGAAAGGAAATGTGCCCGTACGACGGCAGACGGTCGAGGCTGTATGGTAACCGACCTCACCTGTCGCGGACAGTTTGACATTCTGGAATGTTTCGTTTACGCTGACAGACATCTCGTTGTTTGCTGCTTCCGACGATAACATTCTGTTTGTAAGCTTTCGACTGCATGACTTTCACCGGGAACAGCGATGGTTGCGCGGCTGTGCTGCTGAAATGCTGAGATGAGGCAGTTCAAGCAAACCTCGGCCCAGTGAGTCAAGTCAGCTGCGATCTCTTCTCCCGAAAGATATGATCTTGTCTAGAATCTCACGATCTGACAAAGATGACATTCCTCCCTGCAGATAATGGAATGGAATGGGTAAGGCTACTTTTCAAAGGCTATGCTCAGGACCACCTAGCACCCGATACCGAAAAACGCGAAGCTACCGGGAGCTGACTTGCATCTGACGATTGCCTGCCCTGTCCACGAGGAGGAGGGGTCTAGCGGGAGGCCTGAAGATCAACCGCCGAAGCTCACGATGATTGGTCGGGCAGCGTCATGCTTGGGCTGAGAGTGAGACGCCAAACAGAGGGGCAGATTCGGAACCAGGACGACGAGCTTCAGCCTTCAGCCCTAGGCGATGTGCTAGGCATCGATATCTGCCTGTTTGCGTGAAGCTTCACTTTTCCTTCCGACAACAACTCGGTGAAAGAAGCTTCTCTGGATAGTTCAGCATTACTTTGCTTCACCGTGGTGAACACCCCGACCAGGTCTTGGCGCTGACACTCATCGAGCTCACCTTCGGTCTGTTGGGCACCAAGCCAAGGTGAAAGGGAAAGGCCGACCGTAATACCAAAGCACAGGTCGTGAGATTTGATCTTGCTCACCTTTCACCATGGACCCCCTATCAGCCTTCGAACTTGCCCAAGTGGTCCTCGACAACACCGTCCGACGTAGGTCAACCCCCTCTCTCTTGATCCTGTTCACACTAACACAACCATAGTCTTCAAATTCGTCTCCGCCCTGGTCGAATACCCCGAAGAGTGCGAGAAATACCGACTGCAGCTCATAATTGAATACAACCGGGTCCTAGCCTGGGCCAAAGCCGCCGGGCTCATCGAAGTGACCCCTGGCTCTTCACTAGCCTCAACCTTGGGAACCAATGCCACCGAACTGATCACCATCTTGGCTCGGATCCAATGGCTTTTGGCCGAGTTTCGGGATCTCAACGCTAGGTACGGGAACGAGCTTGTGCCAACAGGCATCTCTCCCGCAAATGAGAAGGAGAAGGATGGCAAAGAAAGCAAGGGCGTCAAGAGCAGCGGCAAGGATAGCAAAGACCCCAAAGCTGCCGGTAGTGCCTCCTCGTCCAAAGAGAAATCAACCTCAGCAGAACCGAAACCAGCAACCGACCAAGTCCTCCTCTCCCAAATCTCCTCCCTAGCTCTGTCCTACGATCAATCCCAGAAAGAGCAGAAACTCAAGGTCGAAAAAGAAGAGGAAGCCGAACACCGCCGCGGAACCAACCACATCCGCCGCTTCTTCCGGACAACCAAGGACGTGGTCACTCACCCCTCGCGCGTGCGGTGGGTCATGGTCGACAAAGAAGCCTTTGAGGCTTTGCTTTTGGACTTGCACTCCTTGACGGAGAGACTGCACGAGCTGATGCGGGGGTATCAGCAGTCCAAGATGGACGACATCATTGGCAAAACTTACCGAGAGATGATCCTGGCGAGAGACGGGATCGGGGAGTTGAGGGATATGGTGGATGTGCTGGGAAATATGGTGGAGGGGATCCTGTTGGGTGAGTTGAATGTTTCCCGAGGCGGGGCTAGAGCCAAATTGGTGGATGGTGTGAGGGAGTTGGTGATGTTGAAAAAGATGGCTAGAGTATCAGAGGAGTTGCTTTCCAGGCTTCACCAAAGACAGGATCCGACGGCGTCGGGACTCAAAGCGAGTGATACGGAGATCACTGTCGCCCAGTTCGGCGACCCAGCGAAGGGCAAGAAAGACCTTTTGGAGGCGTTCTATATACACGATGGTGACAAATATCCCGACGGAGAATCGGACTTCGGCAGTGTCATTCGTTTCAAACGGCCACGGGGTTATCTTACCGTGCAAGAAGGCGTGGAGGAAATCCCGGTCTGGATTGAGTGGAAGCCCATGGGAGACTACGCGGAAGGCTCGATCGAAGAGAAAGCTGCCGATTTGCGCACGCTTACTCTTGCAGAAATGCTGCACCTTCCCAAACCTGATTCCCTTCACGTCCCAGAGTGTATCGGCTACTTGGATGCCCGTGATGCATTCGGGGCAGACATGTACGGTTTCATCTTCAAGGCGCGGAAGGAGAGGAGCTGTTGGGGTCATAGAATTGTCTCCCTCTACGACTTGTTGGGCACAGAGACGTTCAAGCCGAGTCTGTCGCAACGGGTTGACCTAGCCTTGAAGCTTTGCACCACCGTCCTGAACCTGCACGCTGTCAACTGGCTGCACAAGGGTATCTTCAGTGACAACGTCATCTTCTACTTCGACTGGAGCACCATGAATGAATGGGGTACCGAGCCCGGAAAGGGAATGAAGCTGGTTTATGATCCAGGTGAACCCTACCTCTGCGGGTTTGGGTATTCCCGACCCGAGAAGAGCAAGACTACCGCACGCAGTCTCGATACAGCATGGGATCTCTATCGCTGGCCAGCCATCCAGCGCGAGCATCCAACGGATCACAATTCTCGTAAGACGTATGACCTGTACAGTCTTGGACTAGTATTGCTTGAGATCGGACACTGGAAGCCGCTTGATGAGATTCTGTGCCTAAAGGAGTCGGAACCTTCCCCGTCGTGTATCCAGACGGTGCCTGAGAGAAAGCCGCCATCGGTAAGCCTTCAGGACTCCAAGAACGCGAGGGATTGGCTGCTTGGTACGCAGCCTGATGCGCCCTTCGCTGAAGCTAAGAAAATGAATCCCCTGAGGGAACTTCCAAACCTCATGGGAGACAGGTACTCCAGGGCCGTGGAAAGGTGTCTGTGGGCTCACGGCGAGAAAGGATTCGGGGTGGAGGACCTCCCGGATCAGTCGAGGGATTCGGGGGTTGGGATCCGGTTGCAGGAGGCGTTTACTAAGTACGTGATTGAGGAGCTGCAGGGCGTCAGTGTTTGATGGATATGCCCCAAAGGAGAATAGTTCATGATGTTACGATTCGATTGTTGATGTTGTTTTTGGACAAATGAAACGAAATGTTGAAGTTGATGATAATGATGCCCTGAAATGCCAAGCTTACAGCACCCCCTTTGCCCTGTGAATCCCCACATTTACAGTGTTTACACAACCCCCTGTTCCGTCCCGCAGCGCCGAGCCGTAACTGTCCCCGCCTATTACGGCATCGGCCGGCCGGGGTCCGAATTTCACTCAATCCTGTCATAAATTTCCGACCTCACCTCACTTCACCTCGGGTCTCACAACATCCGGGATCTCAGGTCTTACAGCATCCGGCCTCACAACTGCGATCCGATTCGATCCGGTCCGTCGGTTAGACTGAGTTGAAGCACGGCGCCCCCATGAAGTGAGGCCGTCACCACACCACATCCTCAACTCACTCACACAACCTTCAACTCGTCAACATGACCGGCGCCAACACCATCGCCGCCGCCCTCGAGCGCCACGCCACAATCGTCACCCGCCTCTCCTCGCAAATCTCCTCCTTCTACGCCTCCCGGCTACCCTACCGCATCTTCCACGGATCCACCAACTCGACGCGTCCACCGACGCAAAAGGGCAACACCAAATTCGTCGACATTTCTTCTCTGAACAATGTCCTTTCTGTCGACCGTCAGACCAAAACCGCGCTGGTAGAGCCCAACGTGCCGATGGATAAGTTGGTTGAAGCCACGCTGCCGCACGGCTTGGTCCCGCCTATCGTCATGGAGTTCCCCGGTATCACGGCGGGAGGTGGGTTTGCGGGTACCGCGGGGGAGTCGAGTTCGTTTAGACATGGGTTTTTTGATGATACTGTTAGGGAGGTGGAGATGGTTTTGGGCGATGGGGAGGTGGTGAAGGTGAGGAATCCGGACATCGCGAAGTCCGAAGGTGTGACGGGGCAGGTGGAAAAAGGGGATCTGTTCAGAGGAGCGGCTGGTGCGGTGGGAACGTTGGGAACGACGACGCTGTTGGAAGTCCAACTGATGAAAGCCAAAAAGTACGTCAAAACCGAGTACAAGCGCGCTAGCAGCGTGGCCGAAGCCATCCGCATGGTCCGCGAAGAGACGCAAAGGGGAGACAACGACTACGTAGACGGCATCCTCTTCAACAAAGACCACGGCGTGGTCGTCACGGGGAAACTCGTCAACGAGGCGCCAGCCGACACCAAACCTCAAACCTTCAGCGGCGCCTGGGACCCGTGGTTCTACCTGCACTGCCAGGAAAAGACTCTCACCACCCAAACCGCGACCGACTACGTCCCTCTAGCCGAGTACCTCTTCCGCTACGACCGGGGCGGCTTCTGGGTCGGCGCGGCAGCCTTCCAGTACTTCAATTGGGTCCCCTTCAACAAATTCACGCGCTGGTTCCTAGACGACTTCCTGCACACGCGCATGATGTACCGCGCCTTGCACGGCTCGGGCGAGTCAGCGCGGTTCGTGGTGCAGGACATCGCCATGCCGTTTGAGACGTCGGAGGAGTTCGTCGATTACACGTCTTCCTCTTTGGGTATCTGGCCGCTTTGGTTGTGCCCCTTGAAGCGCCGCGCGCCGCCTACATTCCATCCGCATACCACCCGCCCTGGCACTTCGCCTAGCGACGAAAAGGCGCAAGACGATATGATGCTCAACATCGGCGTCTGGGGCTGGGGGCCCGATAAGCCGGCCGAGTTTGTGGCCAAGAATATTGAGTTGGAGAATAAAGTGCATGAGTTGGGTGGGATGAAGTGGTTTTATGCGCACACTTACTACGAGCAGGAGAAGTTCTGGAAGATGTACGGTGGGAGGGAGTGGTATGATGCGCTGAGGAAGAAGTATAATGCTGAACATCTGCCGACGGTGTGGGACAAGATTCATGTGGATGCGGATAAGGCGGGTAAGAAGCAGAGGCATTGGTTGTTGGCTAAGAAGCCTATTGGTGGGTTCTATGGGATTTGGAAGAGTATTCAGAGCAAGGATTATTTCTTGCATAGGAAGGCGGAGTGGAAGTGGAAGGGGGAGTAACTCGGGGTGGGTTGAGATGGCAGTTGTTATAAGATGAGCGTGTTGTTAAGATAGATCTAGATGTAGATGCGGTGGAAAAGTCAATACCCCTTTTTTAGAATTGTACAAAAGCTTGTCAACGATAATCTTCCTATGACTACGTTTCACGACAGTTTTTTTGCTATATCCCAGAAGAAAACAATTCTACATGTTCTCCATCACACTCTCAATCTCAACTGACCCCGGGCGCGGTGGTAGACGTGTTGATTATCGAGTTGATGAGTAGAAAGATCGAAGAGTCGGGGGCACCGAGTGGAGAGGTAGTTGAAAGATTGTGAGCCCTGGGAGCACCAACCTTCTGGAGTGTCGCCTCCCCAGCCCGGGTACACGAAGGAAGCAGCATATCATCATCATCATCAAGAACGCCCACCATTGCATAGCATTGCAGTTCCTATATCCCCCATCCGCTAACCCATACATCCCCGATACCCCATATGCTATGCTCTCTCTCTACTCCCCTATCCCCTAACCCCTTTCACCCCCTACCCCTTTCACCCCCTACCCCTTTCACCCCCTACCCCTTTCTTCCCACTTAGCCCACCAGTCCCCCTCCCAAAATCAACAAATAACGCCTACCCAATGTAGTAAGTGATATATGAATCCTCGCTTTCCCATAGTGCCGAAAGATACATGAATGATGCTTTTTGTGTCTGGACCAAAAAGTGAAAATCCTCTTCTTCTCCCCTCTTTCTTCGTTCTTCTTTCTTCTTTCTTCTTTCTTTTCCGCTTGCCTTCTTTTCCGCTCTCCCGTTTTTCTATAACCATATGCCCTCATTTTCCCTCCTCTTGAATATGTCCCTCCACTCATAAAACATTATCAGGTAACCCTCTCCTCTCTGGAATTTCCTTTCGTCGTATATACCTTTGGTTTGTCGGGTGTCGATGTGTTCGAGTTGGGTGGACCAGGTAAGAGGTGTTGCCCATTCTTTGCTGGTTGCCGTCTGATCCGTCTGGGTAGAGGTGTGATTGTAACCACCTTCAATGTGCCCACGGAACAATGGTTGCCATCCGATTGTCCCTTTTGCCGACACGACCGTGTCTGATGAGCTCCATCAACGTTGACCATGCCATCGGAGTTGACTTGCCCTCCCTCGCCGATGTGCCCGAGCCAGTCCCAGTGAAGGGCCCAGCGAGTAGCATCGATCGTTGCCTCGATCTGTCCGTCTCGAATGTGCCTTTCCGTGATCATGCCACCGATCACGTTAACCTCCAGTGTGTATCAACCGCGAAACCAGTCCTTTGCATCCTCAACCAAGGGTCTTCGACCACACCACCGGCCACCCTTCCCTCCGCTCCCCCCTCCTGGGTATAAGATATGTGAACCGTGGACTTCTTGGCCCCGCCACCAGCCCGTTTCGTCCCAAATGATGAATACAAAGCTGAAGCAACCCCCAAAACCTCCAAAAGAAAACTATGAAGCACTGTATAGGCGTTATGCACACAGAAAAAGAGTTAGGAAGCTACGTAAAATTTGGGGTATCTTTCATCACCAATAATCCTCTTGTCCTTCTCCGCTGGCTGCTCCATCATCTTTCGATTCCTCATTTCTCCAGTTTGCTGATTGTCCTTAGTCCTCTTGGGATTTCGGCCTTTGCGTCTAATGTCATCGACTGTTGATGGTGTACTCTGACATGTTGTATAGCCACAGGACCCTTCTGGTTGTCGAATAGCTTGGGCGGTCCTGGTATGGCTATGCGCTGCTGATAGGGGTTAAGTTCTGGACCACTTGGATAATATAACCGGTGGCCCCAACCCCTAAACCTTATTTCTCTCTACTTGTAGTAGCGTTCAATCCACTTCTCACCCTATAGCCATACGGAAAAAAGTCTCGAGTTAGCAGTTTGTTCCTTTGCCGAGTTGCTGCAAAGCCGAGCATCCAAAGTGGCAAAATGGCCAAATCGCAAGGGGTGATTTAAATTCCAAGACCGCTGGTGCTGGGTTCGACTACATTATCGGAGAGGTTGATGAGGAGCTGCGCCAGGCAACGTTTAGTGGCGGCGTCGTCGCGCAGAACCGAAGAGAAGGTGGCGTCGCGAAGGGGCTCTGGCAGGCACTGGCGGAGTGCCTCGCGGGCACGAGCATTGTCGCTAAGCCTGTTTTGGTTGTCAGTACAGAGGGCTACCAGAGTTCAAGGACGGGGCGAGGACATACCTCAAGAAGCACCTAACAACATGTTTGAGGAGCCTAGCCGTTTGCTGCTCTACCAGCTGAGCAACCATGTTGCTGAGGACGGTGCCGACCGCGTAGAAGCGCTCATAAGTGGCACAGATGTAGTTAAGACCGTTGTCATCAAGCAAAATCTTTTGGACAATGAAAATAGCAACCGTCTTGCTGAGCTCCGACCCGGTCTCCATGATCCTCAGGCAGAGGGGAATGATCTCGGTCGTAAGGAGAAAGTTGATGACCTCGGTGGAATCGTTCTTGACAAGCGCACCGATGACTCCCAGCGAAGTAAGCCGGAGGTATTCAAACGGACGCGACTTAGACGTCGTGTTAAGGAACGGGTAAAGGAATAGGGGGATGTGCGCTGAGAACAGAGTTAGCAGATGTGGTCGGTCTTGGCTTGTAACAAAGGGGCACCCACCGTTGAGGAAGAGGGTACGCGTCTCGTTGTGAGATGCCACGCACTGAAGGAGGGCGAGGGCATTGCAGACCCTGTTGGAGGCGGCAGCGGTGAGCTGAGAGGGATTGAGGAGTGTATAGACACTGATAATCTCCTGGAGGAGAGATGTCATAACTCCTAGACATGGGGGTTAGCGCATGATCGGCGGGGGAGAGGGGGAGGGGCTCCGAGGTATAGGTCGGTTGTACTTACCGAAGGAATGCCAGAGGATCAGGGCCAGTTCGGGAACCTGCTCTCGCTTCTTGCTAAGCTCCAGGAGCGCGGCCTCCCTGGTGTTCTCATTCAGCAAATCGGCAATGTACTGCAGCGTACGGCGGTTGTCGTCCGAGACCACCGGCTCAATGGCATTATCCTGTGCATGGGTGGCGGCGGCGAGGGCATTCACATTGTTATGTGCGCCGGCCAGGCGGTTGTAGTGCTGCTGCTGGGCAACATTGGCGGCGGCAGCAGCAGCCTGGGCGTGCTGATGGTGCGAGGTCTGCTGATGAAGCCAGGCAGAGTCGGCCTGGGGGTACTGGTGGTGGCCGTAGACATGGGGATTCTGCATCATCTTGGCTATGTGTTCGAACGCGAGAATGCTGGCGACGACGCGAGGTACTGAATCAAAGACGTCGGAGCTGTCGGTATAAATCGATGGAGGACTCGGGGTGGCGCTGATGTTGTTGGTTATCTTTCGCCAGGAACTTGACGATGGGGCAACGGCAGGCCGGGCGGCATGAGAGGGGTGTCGTCGGGCGCGTAAAGGGTCGTTCTCGATTGCGGATATCAGAGCAGCGGTCAACGGCGTCGTCGGGCGGGTAGTGTAGAGTAGACAAGTGGGTGAGGCGGCGTCGAGGCGGGAAGCAAGGTTGTGCTTTGAGCAGGCTGTCAACCAGACCGAGACAAAGGCGGCTGCGGCGGATTAAAGTGCAGATAGCAGAACAGTCACAGGCCCGGTAGGCAAGGCTTAACGGTCGCGGCGGGTCTTCAAAAGATTGGTAAAAAACGTGAAATATCGAGAATGGGATTGTTTGTATGGTTGGTAGAGGTAGCAGAGTTGGTGTCGGTGAGGTGGATAGAGTGATTGTCGTGTGGTATTTGGTGTTGTCGGCGGACAAGAATCGAGATGAAAGAAGCTGGCTGGATGGCGCCCGCCTGCTGGAGTCGACTCGTCTCCTGCTCCTACCGGCGTTCGAGGGTCACACCCACAGCGGGCAGAGCGGTCCAGAGCCGCACCCGACGACAGTCTGCGCACAGACCACCAAGCTCGACATGTGGGGAAGCTTCGGTCCAGTTCCGATTCCAAATGCTCAGTTAACCCTGCGACATGGCAGTTCTCACATATAACCCTACACTGCTCAGGGGATAGTGCGCCCTGATTGGATGACAGATACCGTGTGCATACCTGTTCTATCAAGATAAAATCTGCGATCCTCGAGTCTTGCATCGGGAATCCGGATGATCAACACTTTCCGATGTTCAGTCGAATGAAATTGATGGAAGCAGGCAGCAAGGCAGAATTCATAAGATGAAACACCTCTCAGAAATCCGAACTCCACTTTGAAAAGGACTACATACAAGTATACGGTACCTGCCTCTTCATCCAGTCTCAGCTGAGACTTTCTTCTCAGCCTTACAAGGCCGCATGTACTTGCGTTTCGTATCGTATTCTGATCATTGATGCCCAATACCACTCAGTTTAATCTGCGTAATGATATCCTATTCCCCTTCAGACCAACAAGCCTAGCCTAGGTATTTTTTAACAAGCCACACACAAACACCGGAAAATGCAGACCCCCTTTCCCGTCTCATCTACCAGACGCCGGCCCTCTCTCTCCCTCCCATCCCTCACCCTAGACTCTCACGCCTCTACTTCCTAACTCTAAAAGTCTTCAAAACATTCTTCCTCCCCCCCGGCCCCTTCTTATACTTCCCATGACCGCCCTTCCCTCTCTTCGCGCCCTTCTTTCCCCTCAACTTCTTATCGTCGCCCTGCTTCCTAAACGGCACAAAGCCCACCTGGCTCTCGGTCAGGGCGTTCTTCCCGTCCTGGGGCAGCAGGTAATCGGGCACGTGCTTGAGATGGGCTTGCTGGCGCATCTTGGTGCCCAGCTCGCCGTCGTGGCGCAGGTGCGAGAGTTCGTTGGGGTTCTCTTCAAAGTAGCGCTTCAAAGTCTCGGAGCGCAGGAGTTCTTGCCGCAGTTCGCGGGTGCGGGCTTCGCGGATGGCTACTTTTGTTACAGCGCGGAGGGCTATTGCTCAGGTTAGAGAATGAATGGTGGAAGGGGCGGAATTAGAAGAGGAGGGGGGGGGAAGAAACGTACCATCGTTCATACGGTAACGGAAAGCCTCCATTTGGTCCTTGTTGAAGTTGTACGGCTCCAACTTGCGGTTGAGCTTGGCCTGCTGGCGCATGACCTTGGCCAGAACCTTCTCGTCCTTCTCGCACTGCTTGATGCTGGTGGGCTTGTGCTTGCCAAAGAGGTCGTGTGGGACGACCATGGACAGAGCAATACCGGCGCGACCGGCGCGAGCGGTGCGACCTATCCGATGAATGTAAGAGGAGGAAGAGGTGGGCATGTCGAAGTTGATGACGGCGGCGACATTTTTGAAGTCGATGCCTGGAAAAGTTAGTATCCAGCAAATACCAACCGTGTAGAGCTAAAGCAGACTTACCTCGCGAAACACCATACTCCTGATCCCTCCTACCCTTCTTCTTCTTTCCCTTGCCGCTCTTCTTCTCCTCGCCCTCCTTCTTCTCGCCGTCCTCCTTCTTCTCCTCAGTCTTCTCATCCTCCAAGAAGACCTCACTCCTCTCATCCGACGCAATGATGATATCATAAATGCCCCTATTAAACTCCTCAATGATCTTGATCCGCGTATTAATCGGCAGCTCCGAGTTCAGCACACAGCTGCGAATGCTAAACTGCTCGAAAAACAGCTTCAAGCGATACGCACGATCGATATCCGCCACAAACACCAAACAGGGGCCCTTGATCAGCTGCAGCTTGAAGATCAGGTAGCTGATAAGCCACTTGTCGTCCTCGCCGCACTTGACGTAGAACTGCGTGAGCTTCTCGTCCTCGGCGCTGAACTCCTCCTTCAGGTCCAGCATGGTGGGGTTGCGGCAGAAGAAGCCCTTGAGCGTGTCGAGCTCGTCGGAGACGAGAGTCGCGCTCATCATGGTGGTCTGGACACCGCCCTTGGGCAGCGAGCGGGCAATGTTCTCCATGTCTTCGTCGTAGCCGTAGGACAAAACGAGATCGGCCTCGTCGAGGACGAGGTACTGCAGCTTGGCGACGCTGAGAGCGCCGGACTCGATGTTGTGCCAGGCGCGGGCGGGGGTGGAGACGATTACGTCGGGGGCGTTGGCGAGGAGGGAGCGCAGGACGGCGTCGGACACGTTGTCGGTCAGCTTGGCAGATTGGATGTCCTTGGTGCAGAAGGCGGAGAAGGCGTCGATGGCTTTGTGGACTTGGTCGGCGAGTTCGCGCGTGGGGACGAGGATGAGGGCGGAGGTGAAGGGGGTTAGGTCGGTCTGTTTGGTTTCCTTTCGTTAGCATCCATCTCGCTCGCAACCTATTCCTCCAGGTGATAAGGTAACTCACAGCCTTCCTCTTAAGAATGCCACTCAACACAGGCAACACATACGCCGCCGTCTTGCCCGATCCCGTCTTCGCCTTGCACAGCACGTCCTGGCCCGCCAGCGCAAGCGGGATCGCCTTCCTTTGCACGAGCGTCGGCTTCTCGAAGCTCTGTTTCGCAACGGCCTGCACGAGGCGGGGGTCAAGACCCAGGTCGGAGAAGGTCAGCTCGGCATCGTCCTTTTCGTCCTTCTGGTCCTGCTTCTGGCTCTGCTTCTTCTCGTTCTTCTCGTCTTGTTGTTTTTGCTCGTCCTTTAGTTGTTGCTCAAGCTGTTGCTCCTCTTCGGTTTGTGGTTGCTCTTGTTGTTGGGTCTCGGGCTTCTCCTCCTGTGTCTTAACATCCTGCGACTTGGACTTCTTTTCCTTCTTTTCCTTCTTCTCGGTTGAGGACTTCTTAGTCTTCTTCTGGGTCTGGGGCTCGGTCACGACCGACGGCTCATCCGTCTCGTTCAACTTGCGTTTGGCCATTGTGTCGGGGTATCTGGGTTGTGATATGTGGTATTAATCTGGTCTTGCGCGACAGTAGTTATGAAGTGAAAGACACGGTCGAGGTTGTGATCAGTCGACTAGAGTTGGTCGTGGTATGGTCAATGGAGAGAAAGATGGAAGATGAAGGTGTTTGGCAGTGGAGGAGGGGCTGCACTCAAGCTACGAAACTGACGGATGCCAATTCGAATCGACCAAAAGTTTGGGAAAAATTTCGACGGGGACTCGCCCAGGCTGCGCACCCACTGATTGGCCAGTGCTGCCAGTCCACTTCACAGTGGGCTTAGGCGCTAGCGCACCAGCAGCTCATTGCCCCACAAAAGCTTAATCCAACAACCCCCACAGCGACCGGGGGATCAACCATCTCGGGCTGGTCGCGACTTCCACTTCTCATGAGCTGTTCTTCAGCCTCCAGTATTCAGCCCTGTGAGGCTATGAAGGTTGAGGAAGCACTCGGGATCTCATCTTGCCAGTCACATTCAAGATCACAACACCACAAATTCAACAAAGTTACTATACTGACCTTAATTAAAACCCAATCAACAAGAGCAACAAATACATCTGACCCATACCCATAATCCTTAAAGCAATTCCTCGTTTTCTTTTTGCTCGAATCCATTCCAAAGCCCACATAAACAGAAAGAACAGACATGCGCTGGAAATCAAACTATTCATCCAACACGAAACGAACAAAACGGACCATACCAATCTACACTTGCGCAAACTATCCATACCAGGTTTCCATCGCACAAGGGCTACGGTGCCGGCTTTTACCACACCATAAGAACATGGAAGTCTGATAACAAGGAAATACTTCAACACTCATGTCTCATGCCCTTTGTCCATTTGTTACATGGGCCTCTCCATCAACCATCGTCCAACGCTTGAAGCACCGCACCGCGGTTTTCCGCTTAGCCTAAGAATGCCGTGGAAACACGAAATCTCGACCACTCATTTAAGACAAGTTCAACCCAACCTTCGGAGTAATTGAAGACCGATTAGACCGACTCATCTGTCGCCATCTCCGTGCACCATAGTCCTCGTAGCCCTATTCTAGAGCCGCTCGCTCCATCTAGTAACGACGGCCGTAGTCACGAGGCGGGTATGGCTCGCGAGGGTACGGGTCACGCGGAGGAAAGTCCACGGGAGGAGCGCGGCGATCGTAAGCATCTCCGCGTCCGCTCATGTACGGGTCGGGAGGATAATCGCGGGGAGCGCGGTACGGATCGTCGTAGCGTCCGCGAGGGGGAGGGTAGTCATCGAGTGGGCGCCTGGGTGGCGAGCGGTAACCACCTCTCCTGTCGTCGTAGTACTCGCGCCTTGGTGGCGGCGACCTGTCACGGTAGCCGTCGCGGTAGCCGTCACGGCGGGGGCTGTATCCACGAGGAGGGGGTCCACGGCGGTCATAGTCGTCCACGGGAGGAGGGTATGGGCGGCCACGCGGTGACCTTGAGCGAGCGCGGTAGTCGTTTCTGGGGATGTCGGGTTGGGTCTAATTCCAAAGGTCAGTAATCATAGCCATTCACATGCGTGATGATAGTCCTTACATTGGCAACGCAAGTCACGCGCTGGCCCTTGAACTCGCGATTGTCGAGCTTCTCGACAGCAGTCCTCAAATCGGCGGCATTTTCGAACTCAACGAAGCTGTAATATTTGTCAGCGGAAACGTTGACCGGCCCTAACCGAGGTTACATACCCTTCACCGTTCTGATTGCGAGTAGTCTCGCTGTAAACGACATCAAGTCCGGACTGACGAGCAAAGTCCTTGAGATCCTAGAAAGGCAAGTCGAGTAAGTTGAAGTCCGGGATTTGGCAGTTGGCGGTCCTCCCATGTATCACAACCAGTGAAAACGTGTCCAGGAAGTCGATTGTGTATGGCAGGTTGTCATCCGGCTCTGGGGTGTCATCTGCCATAGTCCCGCCGTAACAATAAACTCCAACGGGAAGACTGAGAAGGATGTAGTGAAGGAAGCCGGAGAGAGCCAGTTGGGTGTACAAGAGAGAGCCAAGTGCGTTCAGCTGGAACGGCCGGACCCCAAACAGTCGGTAATAGGAAAATGACGAAATTCCGAATGGCCAAACTTGAGTGTGACTGTGACAGGGAATATGCCATGCTGGGGGCGAGAACAGAGTAGGGTGCGGAATCCATGGGTAGCCCGGAAAAAGAGAGAAATCCATATGATGATCAAGCGGCGCACAAGGAAGTGGAAGGGTGACAGACCTGCCAGCTGGTTTCATTGGGAAGGCCAGAGATTTGCATCCGGTGAGGCGTGCGTCGGGGCCTGGGTTGGCTGTTACGCTCGTGGGTGAAACCGGGACCTCCCTCACGGTGACGGGCGCCACGTGCGAACTGAACGGTAAGGCGCTCTCCCATGAAGTCCGATCCATCTTGTTATTGTCAGTCGGTCGATATCGTTATGTGGGGTAGGGTTGGAGACGTACGGAAAGCTGAAGAGAAAATGACCGTTAGCGCATGTTTCTTTTACGATTGTATGACGCATGCAGAGAGCACTTACCAGGTACAACATCGCGAGCGTCCATGGCATCCTTGTACTCGATGAAACCAAAGCCGTTCATGAGCTTGATTTCGGTGATCTCGCCGGTACCGTGAGTCGCAAAGTGGGCTTCCACATCGGCCTTGGTTGCTTTGCGGGAGTCAGCATTGTGTATCGTCGGATGGACCCGACCCGACCAGACCAGACCAGACCAGGCGCCAGAGCAGGGACAACTGGACAGAACAGGTAGCCTCGCTGCGACAAGGGAGCGATTGATCCTTGATCACGGGAGACGGCCGCTGGTCGACGGTGGCTGTGGTGATGATATTGGTGTTGCGGATCCGGGTAACTCACCGTGCCGGGGCAGGTTGCCCAGGTAGAGACGGGTCGACGATACTTCAGTCATTATGTCGGATCGTATTTACGAAACCTATACAGGATGACTGGAAAGCCAAGATGGTAAGAATCCGATCCAAGGCGATGGAAGGCTGAAGAGGGATGGGGAGTTCCCAGCGCAGGGCAATCAATCCAGCTATCGTACTTTTTGGTGGTGGTGGTAGAGACGAAGGCTGACACGACGGAAGAGATCGGAGCCTGGTGAGGTGAGGAGGGGGTTGGTCGGGGGTAATAAGCGCGACGTCCTGTCCTGCCAAAGCCTCGTAAGAAAGTTGCGTCAACTTATCCGGAGCCTTGTTCGCGCGCCGACCAGTCAAAGTGCAAGCCGCGAGAGACCACTCTGGGCGGAGAGGCGGGAGGCGTAGAGAGGGCGTCAGCCAAGTTGTGGTGGGTGTTGGTATCACTCGATAATTCAATCAGAGACGAGTTTTAGTCACGCGACGAATGGGCGGGTATAGTCGTCGTCACGGTGTTGTGTGGTTGTCAAGTCGGAGTCCAAGTTGGCAATGATGGTGGGAAGGGGATGTTTGGAGGAGGAAGCTGTGACATGCGACACGGTGGGTGGGTGGTGGATGAGAAGAAAAGTGGAGGAGGGATTGAAGTCAGGACGCGGGAAGTGGAAGGATGGAGTGAGTGGGCGGATTGCGGAAGGGGGGGGCGGCTGGCTGAGAGAAGTGTGGACGGGCCCTGCTGCAACAACTGAACCGGGACAAAGAAGGAGGGGAAAAGAGTGGAAAAGAGGACGCCCGAGAAAAAAATGGGATTTCAGTACCACGCAAACGCAGAAAACACTCCCGTGAGGGTCACAAGCGCCGACCGGTCTGCTGCAGCACTCGTGCTAGTGAAAATTGCCTGCACTGTTGCGCTACACTCCCAGTCAGCGACGACGACGACGACGACGACCTCGGAACTACCGCTGTGCCGCCTACGGTTACAGCCAAAACCAGGCACTCATCCACTGAAGAAGCATGGACCCGGGCAGGCATGGACGAGTAGGGCAAGAGACAAACGCGGGAAGAGGTGGACCGCCAAGCCCCAATCCCATCCAACCAGAGACCGCCGGTGCCCTGAATGCGAGAATGTGTCACAAGCACCCTGGTCCTTGTGAGAGGGGAAGGGCAAGACATGATGCACGCGTTGCACGGGCACCCCTCCTTGTTGATGCCGCTGCTGCTGCTGGTCGCCGCCGGTTTGTTTCCGGGGGATGCGATTGGTTTTTTGGACTTGGCTTGTCGGAGCCTTGTTAGATATTGGCATGACATTGTCGAGAGTCGTGATCGTGGTGGTTATGGTAGTATTGAGCGGTTGAAGGTATCCCCATTTCAAGGGCGGCTGAAAACGGCTTTCAAGTAAACAAAGGAGCTTTGGCCTCTTCTGATGTCAATCCTATGGAGCTTTTCTGAGCTTCGCAAATCCCAACAGTGGCTGGTTCACGTCATTGCGCCGGCTGGGATGGTGACGCCTTTTTCGAGTCTTACACTTTTTGTTCCACATCCAATATTCCAGATGTTGACCGGCAAGTGTTTGTTGTTTCTGATGATGCAAAATTGAGATCGTCGTCGATGGATAAGAGCGCATAGTGGGTGGGCATGGAAACTACACATTTTAGTAAGTCTTGGGTATCAAAACGCTGCGACTCACCCGGATATTAGATCTAACGTAAGGACATGTTTTCATGTGACATCCCTTTATCTGTTCATATTAGTCCGAGTGCCTAACCTCAAGGGCAAGGCAGTCTAACACAAAAAGAAAAAAGAAAGGAAGAAAGAAAGAAAAGAGAAGGAAAAAAAAAAAAAAAAAAAAATTATTGCCCGCCCACATCCGGAATCGAACTCGTGTTGGGAGTCGACTCAATACGGACCAGATAGCAGACCTACGAAAATACCACGCATTTTCTGGACCCAGCACACTTTACCACGTAAGCTGCTGGACCTTGTTGGAAGAATTGGAATTTGGGACTTATATGGCCCGGGCCCACTAAAGGTTCTGCTGCTGGAATGGAAGCTGGGACCCGTGTCGTGTCGGAGTGTTGGAACTAGGTTGGTCTTGGTGGGCTCGCCTTCACTTGGTCACTTAGTCACATGGACACTTCCCTCTACTTGTAAGTACTGCGGCCCTGGGGCAAGGAGGAGGAGAGTGATGGTAATGGGTGCATGACTTTGTGGGTTTGTCCTTTCATGGCGATAAGGAATCATGACCAGCGTGTATTGACGATGAACAAAAGGCCTTTTCGTCACAGGCAGAGAGATCAAATGCTTTGCCCGTTCAGGTCAGAGACAGTTGGACTAATATGGAGAGGCAGGCAATTGAATGGAAAGGGTTGTTGCTGAGGAGGCTTCAGTTATCGCGAGTATAGCTTGTCTAGCTCCGACGTCGGACGGATAAAGACCACTTCAGTTCCAGAATTTGATTGCGCGCAAGTCTGCAAACCGCAGTTATCCAATTCATTCAATGTACCATTAACTTCATCTCGTCATTACATTCATCTCACATCCACATCAAGCCTATAACACCACCCCGAGAGACGAACAACTCCTGACCGGGAACATCACTGGGAACTAATTCATTGGCTACACTACTAATACAGTGGTATCACAACTCAAAGGAAACTCAAAGTAACTGAAACTAACAACAACTTATCACCCATTATTCCCTCCGCTTTTTACCACTCACCACTTCGCTCCATGGATATCAAACTTCAAACTAAACTCTTCCAAACCGACAAAAGAGCAAAGGATATCTAGAAACAAAACTCAACTGACGGATATCAAAACCAACGAGCTAATACTCCCCAAAAAAAGACACACTCCCACTTTCTCTCCACCAACCAACCAAGCTCTGGGATTTTGCCCATTAAGCCAACTTCTGCTCACTAGCAGTAGGAGTAGGAGTCCCCGTACTCAAAAACTCATCAGCAGTAACGAACCGATCCAGTCCCGGTCTGCTCCCCAACGTCCCCGGGGTTCCAGGAGTAAGAGGTGTAGGCAACGACATGCCTATTCCCCTTGTGGCGTCCAGTGGTTGGGTAGCATAGTTCCCAACCTCAACTTCCTGGGGGGCGATGCGCTCTTCGGCCTTACTAGCCTCCTCTTTCTCACCATCCACCTCCACTTCGTGCTTCAGTGCACTCCCGGTGTGGTTTCCAGCTGCTTGGCCATCGACTGCTTGACCGTCAACTTCGGCGAGGGAGGTGGCGTCATCAGCCCCAGGCATCAACGACAAGTTGTCCCTCGACGCACCAGCGCTGGTACCCGGCGGGCTCTGCAGAACCCCCGTCCCCGCCGTCATCCTACTCTTTCCACTCTGCAACGTGATCATGCTAGCCGTCTCGGCCTTCTTGCTCAGACTAAACGGCGTCGCCAATCCATCGACAATGGGCCTCTTCCCCGTCGCTCCGACCTCCGGCGGCTGGTGATGCTGTTCCTCCAGCTCTCCCTTCCTGTACGCCAGTATATCATCAATCTGCGTCCTCTCGTGCTCGTCATCATGCGGATGATGCTCCCCCGTCTGTCCCTTATCCGAAACACTCTTGTATCTAGATCCAGACGGTCTGGTTGCGAGCCCAGGACGATCAACACCAGCGGCCGTCTTGCCTTGGACGCCAGTCCCTTCCTGGTTTTCAATATCGGTATAGCTCCTAGCGCCTTCGCCGCCGTCGGCTCCCTGGACGGTCTTGGTGGCAATTTCCCGGTCGACGGCGCGGTCGGCTTTCTCGCCGCGTGCGACAGTCATCCTGTCGTGCTTGCTGCCCCATACGCCCCAGAGACTGAGACCCCAACTCTTCTTCTCCTTCTTCTGGTCCTTCTCGCGGTGGCCGATCTTCCTGCGGCCTGCGAGCGCGGAGGGAGGAGGGACGTCACCACCAGGGAAGACTTCGTAGCCGCCTTCGCGCATATCTTTGATTCTTTCCCTGTGAACCTTTGACTTGGTCGAAGCAAAGCGGGAATCAAATTTCTTCTTGTGGGCGAGCCACTTGCGCACGGGGCCGGGTTTGATTACGCCTATGGCGTTGCGGTCCATACAGCAGGCGGGCAGGTCGGAATGTTCGGGGAGAGGTAGGATCAGACCGGTGGTTGTGACGCGTTGCCGAATCATGTGCTGGTGAAAGGGCGGGAGAGGGTCGCCTGCTTTGCCGACTGCGTTGGCCTCGTTCTCCTTTTCGGCAACCGTCTTGGCTCTCTTGTTTTTGAGCCTTTTCGTCTTTCTCTTGGGCATCGGCTTGGGATCCAGGTTAGGTTGGGTTGGGTCAACGGCAGGCTGGGTGGCAGGGTCGTCAGACTCATCCTCGCCCTCGTGGCCGGAAATAACAGAGATGTCGTCGTCATCGAGAATGTCAATCTCTGTCCGCTGAGCACGAGCGAGAGCCCAGGCACCGAATTGGGCAATGGCTCGGAACTGGTACTTCGCTGGCCGTGTGAAACTCAAAGTAGGAGCCACGTGACACAGGTCATCCCAGACTTGGAGCTGGACGTCGGTCGGCGGGTACTTCTTCACTTGAGCCCAGGCGTGTTCGTCCATCATAGCTTCGGGCGGGAGGTATTGCTCGGGATGGGCGCACTTGTGGGCCAGGTAGATTTGTTCATCGCGCAAGATCTCCGCCCCGCCGGTCATAATCAGGAGAGGTGGTAGACCACCCAGTGTAGGCTGCAGAACCGGGCTAACCAAGGGATGGTTGAGCATCTCGTTGGTGGTGTACATCTGGATCTGCTCCTTGATGTCGATTTGTTGGCCGTCGATCATGAGCGACAAGCGAGTGGGTTTGTCGATAACGTCGCCAATGGTGGGAATGCCGCTGTTGGAATCCGAACTGCCCTCCTTCACGCCGTCGCCCTTCTTTTGTTCGACAGCAATCTTTTTCAGCTCCTCCATCTCATCCTCATCAGGTGGCGGCCATGCCCTAGACGGTCTATGATGGAATCCAGAAGGCGGAACATAGTCCAACGGACAATCTCCTGCAACACTGGGGAACGAATGCGTAAGATCAACCCAAGGACTGATCAAAACTGCACCAGCCGGTAATGGGATGCCCTGATCTCTCAGAATCACCAACAATGACAACACCATTCCACCACCCGCCGAATCGCCCGCCAAGATAATCGTCTTGGGCTCCTGCTGCGTCAACAAGTACAAATAAGCAGCCAAGCAGTCCTGCAACCCACAGGGGAAAGGGAACTGCGGCGCCAGCCTGTACTTGGGCGCAAACGCTCTAGCCCTCAGCTTTCGCGCATGTCTCTGAATCATGAAGCGGTGCTCATTGACACTACCAAAGAAGTACGCGCCTCCATGAATGTACAACATAACGCGATTGCCCGGGTCGGCGTTCTTCTTGCGCTCTTCGTAGTCGGCTTTCATCTCGATCCATTCGGCCTTCAAAGGGCTCTTGGGTTTGCGCCATTGCCACCACTCGCGACCGCCGACGCGCTTGATACCCTCCGGGCCGAGCTGTTCGTGGAGCAGGTTGGCGGCGCGGGAGAGTTCATACTCGGGGACTTCAACCTCGTCGACGCGAACCCAGGAAGGATGGGGGACCCATTGGCCGGTGAAGGCTTGGAGTTCTTCGACAGGACGGGAGGAGGCAAAGGCGAGGAAGGACCGAATTAGGTGGAGGCCTTCGTCGTAGGAGAGTCGCTCGGTGGGTTTTTGGCGGACTTTTTTGCGGTCGAGGTACTGTTTTGAGTCATGTTAGCGAGCGATCACCCGTGGATTGTTGTGGTCGAAAGAAGATCAAAGTTCCTCCCGGTGGTGGATGGGGAGTGGAAGATGGGATGATTAGATTGCAGACGGATACACGACTTACATGACTGAAGAGGGTGGAGACGACTGTTGGCGTGACAGCCATGCCAATCGTCGCCGTGTTTAGAGTAGGCATCTTGCTCTCTGATTACTTGTTCGTAAATAAATGACAATGGTGTTTATGTTTTTCTTGGAAAAGAAAGAGAGAGCATGGCCAAGATCGATTAAATATCATCAGTCAAAAGCCCAAACCAAGGGATCGGGCTTGAAACGGGCTTCAAGGGGCTGGACCTGCCATCTGAAAAGGGATTGGCTGGTACCTGAACAGGACACGGGAAGGAACCTGGAGCGCTGATTTGTTTGGGAAAGAGTGTCAACCACCAATGGGGAACATGATGTCATCCCGTCCATTCAGAAAAAACAACCAACAACAGGAAAGTACCTCTATGAATGGTCATGTTTGGTTCCGAGTGAGGGCAATCACATCTTGCCGCGTTATGGATTAGTGCACGACAGTTATGGTAGTCAAGTAACACAAAAAGGGGAAAAGAGCAGCTCCAATATTGGATCAGTTGATGCCGAGAAATCATTGAAATGACGATATCTTCTGAAAGGGAACGCTATTCGGCACTTGTAACGCCCAGAGTTAGAAATGTCCAGGGATCATTGTTCGGCAGGCAAAAAAGCTTATCTTCTTATGCTCGTCCATGACAAAATTGTTGAGACCTTGGCCGAATGGTCGTAAGAATAAACCGAACACGTTATGGTCAGTACGTTATACCTTGGGTATCCTCTTACTACGCATCCAAGCGTCTTCATTACACCTTTGAACTTAACTTCTAGGCAATTCCTGGATAAAAATATCCCTAAGGGACTCTAGCCGATGTGTTTTCGAATTATCGTAATCCCTATTACAGTTTTGTAACGGCCTTTCTTAACTAATAACGAGCGGTATTGGACTGGTTCACTTGCCCAGTTGGTTGATCGCCCACTAAGGCTACGGCCAATTGCCAGAGGTCTCATCCATTTTGTCATGGACGAGGTATGTCAGGCACAAGTCTGGGGTGCATAAATGATGTGAGGGCACGAGCCACCTGTAGTTAAAGTGACAGGCGCCATTACTGTACACGCGTGTCTTCAGTGGATGCCTCCAGGAGACCAAAGCCCCGCGTCACCGAGCTGCCTGCCTCGCCGAAGCTATTCCCACTGCAGCACGAATTGAATCTCTTTCATCCTTATCGTCTTCAATTCGAGATATATACAAATTTTAAAGTCTTGCGACACCGGCAATCTCCATCTTCTTCAGCTAGTTGCTATCAGATTGTTGTCCTCATAAAGCGACCCAACTCTCCACGCGCCAACAGCATTGCGTCGGTATCACCTCAACACCCCGCAGACCCCACGTCCCAGAGCTGCGCAGCTTCGAGACTCGCAACCTTCAATCACCATCATCACGAGTCCTCCCAGCGTCGCCATTCCTCCAACACAGTCGCGTACCCAATCCAGCTTCGGCGCATACAACCACACAAAATGGCGACCCAATACGAAGGTGCGCTCTCCCTCTCCCATCTCCTCCTCCCGCGCTTCCCTCTCCTCCCACCAGCGCATCACTAACCACCCCTCCCCCCTCCAGTCGAGCACAACATCAAACCCTCCTCCACCCCCCGCCGCCGCCGCAAAGTCGACATGTCAACCTTCACCTCCCACCTGCACAACATCGCCCCCGAGTCCTCCACCTCCACCTCTTCATCGCACCACCACAACCCGCACGCGACCGCCAACCCCGTCGACATCGCCGCCCTCTACCGGCTCCTCCAAGACCAAATGGGCGTGCTCGCCCTCACGGCGCCCACCGACGAAAACCGCAACTTCCTCAACTCGCTGGTCGATTCTCTGGAGGAGGACATCCACCGCCCTCCCACACAAATCGAGGGTGTCACACAGGAATTTTTGGACGGGCTGGATCGGGTGGATAGGAAGAAACTGAAGGAGGATGAGCAGTGTCCCATCTGCGCGGAGAGGTATCTGGATGATCAGTATTGTCTGGTGGTGGAGCTGCCGTGTCATCATAGCCATCGGTTTGATCTCGAGTGTGTGGGCCCGTGGTTGAGGAGTAAGGGGACTTGTCCGATGTGTAGGAAGGAGATGGGGAAGAGGAGGGAGGTGGTTTTGGAGAAGAAGGCGGAGGAAGAGGAGGAGGAGGATGATATGGATGGGTTGTATGCTTGAGAGGGACTGGGCAGGAAGGGGAGGAATGAATGGGGCTCGAAGGCTGGTTGGTATACCGAATAAACTCGAAATTACCGGATTCCAGGCATGCAGGGTTGAAGGTGTGCCATTTGCATCTGGCAACCGTCAAACTCATGTACTGCGTACGTGGACAGTCGGACACCTTCAACCCTGCAACCTGGAATCCGGTAGTCGCGAGTTTATTCGGTACCAGTTGGACCTTGTGCGCTGAGTGATATAAATAAAGCGTTGAACCTTTTCTTTTTGAGCACAAGAAGGGATGCATGATTTTGATGTCTATTAGGCCTAAATGCCGATAGGAGCAACAGTGCTGTGTTCCTGTAACGTCTCCCATGCCATCAATATAACGAAACAAAAGCCAGTAAACAAGTGAAGTCCCTTTCGTGTCTCATGACGCAAGATGCAACCCATAACCGTCGTCGTAACATCAGCAACATATCTCTATCCCCATCCACCGTCTTCGAGCTCAAGGCCTCCTGCTCCGCCATGTGTGTCATTCGAGCGGCTCAAACCTCATCCTGGGAAAGATCATATACTGCTCTCACGTCCCCCCTCATTGTCTCTTTCGACCTTGAAATTCTGCCCCTCTCCGTTTGATCCAGTGGTAGCTGATCATGCGAGCGTGGATGTACCAGTCGAAACGGCGAACCCCAACTTAAGCATCCTTCGCACTAACCCCCTGATCCTTACTCTCCTGATAATGCGTCCTCCCCCCCTTCTTACTCCCCGCCGCCGGTCCTCCGCTCTTCTTCCTATCCTTGCCCATACCGGGCGTCTTCTCCCCCTTGGACATATCACCCTCAGTAGGATGATCGCCCTGGGGCCTGGAGAACTCTCTGTTTGCTCCCGAAGTCTCGAGCGGGTTGCCGTTGGACTCCTTGCCGGCCGACTCGGTCTCCCCGTTGGGCGAGGTGTTCTTCGGGTCGAAGGCCGTCTTGTCTAGGTGTGCGACTTCGTCGTCCGAGGCGTAGGAGGACCCTTCGGAGCGACGCGGGCGGAGGGTGGTCCGGTCGGTGTCGAAGTCTTTGTCGGTTTGGAGGAAGTTGGTGGGGTGGTAAGAGCGGCAGACCACGAGGGGAGTGGATCTGGTGATGGATCCGGTCTGGTTGACAGCGGCGGTGGCCCGGAGGAGGGTCGTGGCGCGGGTGAAGAGTGTTCGGGAGGCCATTGTTGTTTTGGTTGTGATTGTTTGTGAATTAGATTATGGGTTCGGTATCTTTGGTTTGCACTTTGGTCGATGCCAGAGATTTCGAGAAATTGTTTCTTTTTGTTTAGATTCGAGTGTGGTGGTGAGGAAGACGCGTTCACATAAAGTGTTGTTGTCCGGTGTAAGTGCCTTGATCCCCGTCAGGGACAAGTGACGTCACCAGGTGCGAACGCTTTTGGCGGTCCGGGGAACTGATCGTCCCCGCTGTGGGGCTGATGAACGGCACTGAACTTTTAAGGATTCAGCATTTGATGGTCAAAATCACGATGAGAGCAAGCAAATGAATGCTGGAGAATGGCGGTGGTGGATGTCAAGAGATATATTTCGTCAAGATTCGCTTATGATTTCTTGACGTTCGAGTGTTTTGCTTTCAGCCCTCCATCAGGTGTCGACGACTCGACGGACCTCCCTCCTCTCTTGCCTGCCGCTACCAACCACCTGCCCAATCTGCGCCCGTACTTCTGACAGTGTCTGCCTGCCGCCAACACTCTGCCGTTTCACGTCCGTGCGCGAGTGCAATTTCCGCCAGGTGCAGGGAAGTTTGCACTCGTGCACAGGCCATCCCTCAATACCTATTTAACCAGGGCCTCCCCTCCCATTTCTTAGACTTTTCTTCTCCTCTTTTTTTTTCTTCATACTTACCTTGGTTGACTGCGCGGAGATCAAGAAAACCGCGCCGTATGGCGGAGAGCCTGCATTGCACATCGTGGTGCTAGCCGTCATGAATTGTCCTTCGGGGCCGTTCCGGCCGTAATTTTTGATGTCACACCTTTGCGAAAGCAAAACAAAACCCTTTTTCACTGTGTTTCGCTCCTCGAGGGGGGCGACGTGGGGAAGAAGCTTTGAAATGCTGGTGTCGGTTGGCTGGTTCCAATGACGGAATTGTCACCGTGATTATGGCAAGTCTGCAACCGCGGTGTCCAGCGCTGCCCGTCTCCTGTGTCGTCTTGATTTGTTCACTGCAGTTTACCGCCTGGCCTCTTCGATGTTTCCTGTCAAGGGTGTGTTCGATGTCAACCTGTGAGCTCCTAATTTCCCATTCTCATCTGTCGCAGCAACGAGCTTCTCATCTCCCATCTCCCATCTCCGTTCCATTCGGATCACCGGCACCGCATTTCCTCGCAATCCACTACAATCCGTTGCATTGCAGTCCGCCATTATGATGCTCCCGCCTTGGGTTTCAATGGCAAATCTCCACGTTCCATTCCCTCTCAGAATTCCACTCTCTATGTTTCAACCATCATCTCCATCACCTCCCTGCTGGCTCCACGGACGGACGTTTACAAACGTCGGCTTGCAACCCTATCCCACGGCATCACCGCCGAGACCCTTGATGGTGAAGCATTAATCGGCCTCTTCTGGCCTGTCCCGTATGCCATTTTTGCGCTGCGGATTCCGATGAGAGGTTGATGGGATGATAATCGCCATAGCAGAGTCGATATTCCCAACGGTTGCCAAGGCATACGAGCTGTCCCACCCACGCATACGACGTCTATCCACGTCAACCGTCGTCTACCTAGAGCAAGCTAAAGGTTCATGGTCCCCTTGTTTCCGGAAGATCTTCAGAAATAATTGCACGATGTCTCAAGGACAAGGTGGGATGGAGTTTCTCCGACTGGCCCAAATACGAGATGTTTGCCCTTGTCTCTATCAGTTGTCTTGGATTCGAGCTTGGAGTTCATGCTTGAACACTGAAGCTATCATCAACAGAGCTAGTTTCAGGCACTATTGAGTCTAGCTCCCCCAGCTAGTCCAGCACTGGTGCTTTCGGTAGTTCTCCTACCGAGTGCCAAGTGATCAGTTCAAACCGTGATGTCTTAGAATACTAAGAGATCGAAGAGGGGATTGCGAGACACTTTTCCCTAACCCATTATTGAGCAGGGTGGAATCACCAAGGGAGGAGAGTCATTAGAGAACGGAAAGTGGGAGGAATGCTTTAGGGTCAACCGAGACTGAATGACGTATACCGTGCTATGTCATCCCCGCTGTCTATTCAATGGTGTTGGATATGCCCCGGAGTAATCTCCGAAGCAAATTCAGTGCTAATTTGGTATGACAGGCTGCCTACCCCGGAGTTCAAAGTAGTAGTAGGTAGGTCTAGTCGGTCACCGATAAGAGCTCTTCGGCAAATATCCAAAGCTTGACATCTGAAGTATGCTTACCGCTCTTCACCATACCCGCTAGCATAGCAGAGTGGTCTAGTAACGCGGTGTGCCACCCAGGGTAGAGTAAACAGCAACGGGCAACGCTGGGTGATGAGAGGGGTAAACCAGTTAAATGTCCTCGGCAGTTGACAGACTGTAGTCAAGGGAGATTCAACCAAAATATTCCCTGGATATTTCCAGAATCTGGGGAACCGAGTTAGGCGCTCCTCTTGCTCTACCGAGAGTAGCACCTCGGCATGGTACCGTCACCGATTCCAACGGCGTTGCGTATGATTTCCCCTTCTCCACGATCATGATGTTTGCGACCCAACCGGGTTTTAGACCATCAATGATCAAACAGTGTTGAACATGGGATTCAAATATAGCGGTCTCCTGATTCCAAGTTATTTGAATGTCAATAACCCCGTCGATCGATTCGGATTTAGTTTACAACGGGAAAGGTTGACGACGGACAGATTTCCCGAGCGTCACCATCTGAGATTGGAAAAACCCAAAAATGGAAAGCTTCCAGAAAAGCGGTAGAACAGTGGATATTACCGTCCCGGGGGTGTCAGCCAGGCACGCCGGGGTTCGAAACCAATCAATCACTTGCGACCAGCCGACCAATCGAACCAAACCAACCCCGGATCACGTTCACTCTTTTTGGCTTTCTCACATTCGGAGGAGGAGGCGGGCGTGGCGGGAGGCCAGGCCAGGCCAGGGGCGCGAGTATGTGGCAGAGACGGAGACGGTGTGAGACGGACGACCACCTTTGAACGGAGGGTGAACGGGAACGGGATGGGAATGGGATTTGATTCAGTCAAGTCGTTGCCCCCATTTCGACCACTCCCTCCTTTGTCCGTTTCTGGTCGGTGACGGTCCCCTTCTTGACCATGGCATGCCGTGATAGGTACCTGTTGATGCTGCTGCGATGCAACCCCTCCCTCGTTTCAGACTGAACACAAAGTTGAGAAACTATCAGCACTATCAGCGGGAAACGCAGTGCATTGATAACGTCACGCTCCTATCGCGCAAGAAATACTGAAATATAACTGCTGCTGGCCGAACCGGTTTGGTAGAACGACATAAACATACAACCTCGGCGGTGATAACTGATAAAACCATAAACAGGCTCGCGGGTCGTGGACGGATGAGTGATACGTTTCGGGACGGGGAGACGTGAGACGGGTACGAGCACTACAGATGTTACGTTTGGGTTGATAATTTGATAATTGCTTGGTCGAACACGGCAATGCGAAAGAAATGTGGGCAGTCAATGTCTCATAATCGTACGCCAATTGCAAATTGTGAGCGATCCTTCAATGTTGCAGCCACCCGTTGAAGCACGAGCACGAGCACACGAGAATGGTGAACGGAAACGTTCGGGTCCCTGCCGTTGAAGGATGGGAGACTGGAAGTTGAAACTGTGGACGTGTGGCACTGCATTCTTGTCCTTTGTTTACTTAGACGAGAGTAGGTAGTTCGGGCAGGCCGTGATGCATGATGTCAAATACTCGTTTCGGATGATTTGACTACCGTTGGTGTTTGGAGCCTCTTGTTTGCTTGATACCATCATCATCAACCTGTAAGCACTTGTGTAAACAGAGAGAGCCCACCACGATGGTAATCTGGAGTCAGCATTCCTGAGGAGAATCCGCTATCACGGTCCGTAGGTAACAGTAATACCAACCCCGTGGGTGGTGGTTGTGGTCGTTACACACATCTGCACTTGCCACGCTCCAATAGATTAACCCATCCCGCCTTTCAAACCGTGATTAACTCGTGCATAGAGGTACATTTCTCGTGCCGTAATTCGCACGTGGTAAGGCAAGGATATTCCTATCCGCTCTCGTTTCTGCCTCGTGTCGACGGTGACTGAAACCAGGGAAAACGCTGCCAGATTTGATCGATATCGCGGAAACAGCGGAAAGAAGATAATGTTTTGGCACAAGGTTTTTTTTTGTCTTTTGTGATCAACTGGGATTTTCGTATTTCAGGGGATACCTACCCGGGTTTGTTGCGGTGAAGCATGGCTCATCAGCATGGTGTAAAATGACGAAACGTTGTGATGATGATCGAATCTGATCTGCGTCTGATGTCGATGACAACCCCCGTGGTCCCGTTTCAGAGCAGAAGGATCAATGTCCGTTTCCGCGATGTTCATAACCGAAAAGGCGCCTTTGTCCTGCTAAACGCACGTCAAACGCATAACGTCGTGATCCGTCGAAAAGATGACTCGTCTGTTTTTTTCTCGTTTCTGTGAAATGTTTCGTCTATTTCGGTATCCATGCGGGAATGTTACTGGTATAGGCATTGTTCTGGATGATTTCGTTTCCCTTCGACAGTTCCATCTTGTCTCCGAGGTTGACGCTGTCTCCCGGCAGAGGGAGAGGCATGGGCACCACGCACACAAAACGGGACAAAGGCGTGGAAAAAACGGGAAAACGAACATGTTTGCGGGAAAAAGAAGAGGTGAATCAAGGGTCCAATTCAAATATCCACGAACTGGATGTAGTTACCGGCGATGTGGTCAGCCTGTGGTTAGATGCCACTCGCGCTTCAAACTTTCCATCATGTCGGAACCGAGAAGCACGATGCTACCACCGACCGGTTTCGGACATGTCCGGCTAACGTTAAACTGGAGATTTCCAATGGGGATAATCGAAGCGAGTGAGTGAGGGTATTTTGGGGCTTCACCTCTCTGGTCGAGTGGATGGTTTGCAGGTGAAAAGGAAATTGGGAGTGGAGGTTGCTTGGCGCTCGCCTAGTGGTAGTTGGTTAAAGCGTTAAACCGGGCAGGGCATTAACGACTCCATCCGCTAAACTCGAAACAGTCCACTGTCCACGAGCTCGCCAGGACGCCAGGTGCGAGCCAGGCGGGAACGCATACCAGCCAAGCGATGCCCAGACTCTTTTAGTTCCCACGCGATGGCCACGCTCTGTCGGCGGGCACCATTCTGGGCATCATGCATTTGCGCAGGGCAACCGCATTTTATCACACTGCCTGGCATGGACCTGACATGGTCTCACGCAGGACGCAGGGGCCGGTTGCCTAAAATGTGTGATCATGTTGCAATGCGACTGTCGTTGTCAGTTTCCCCAGAATCTGAGAAGTCAGGGAGTCTTTGGAATGTTGGGGGAATAGCTTCAAGCCATCAACGTCTCTTCAGACTCTTCAAACACTGGGCGGTATGCAGTATCAAGGTCAGTCGCTTTGCCATCAAGGACGGCCCGAGAATCGGCTGAAACTGCCATTTCATTCCACTTCTTTCACTTTCAGATGGCAGCGGACAGGCGTCCACCAATAGAAAGAAAGCGTGGAAGAAGGAAGGAGCAGTGAGATGGAAACCTGCAGTCGGTGGATCCGTATCTCTCTCTCTAACGGACTCTTAACAGAAAGTCAAAAGGGGGGATTGACATGTCAACTCCAGTCTCTTAAAAACACCACAAGACACTTTGGAATAGGGGCATCTTGGAGTTTATCATCGTCACCATTATCACCAATCATAGCCCACACATTGTGCCCATCCGGGAACGTCTCGGAATCTCGCAAAGACACAATAGCAAAGACCATTAACGGTTGGCGGGCGCTGAATGGTGTTTATCTCGGGAGTGGATCTCCTATCCGTACCGTTTGCCCGTCTGGCCGGGATGGGGCGTGTAAGACATGATCCTGGAAGGTGGTGGGCGTTGGCCACTAATCTGGCGCATTGTCAGGGTACCCACGGAGCTTGCTCTTTCAGCGGGCCACCACTGGTCACTGATCATTTTAGCTGTTAGCCTCCACCATTCACAGCTGCAAAGGATACCCGACCACCACCACCACGGACCACCTTCCATTGCGTGTCTTCAACTTGTCAGTTTTCTCTGCGTTCTTTCCGTCCGTTGCCTGTCCGTCTCAGCTTGTCCCCGGCCGCCATCCACACTGCAATCCGTTCTGTCGCCGTCCAATCCACATGCTTCCGTTTCGTGGTGCAGCACTGCAGTCTCGTCTTCTCTCTCTCGCCTCTTCAGTTTCCTACCTATGAACAAAGCACACCAAAGGCAAACATAATCTCGACCAGTCACCCCAACCCAACACTCGCAATTGACAACGGAGTCGGGTCTCCCATTGCGGCACTAAAAAGAGACGGGAACCTCGATCCCTCCACTAAACGAAAGATAGACTATCGCTGCCCTTCATCTTGGCCTGCCCCCCGTTTCCCAAGACCCGTTCCAAAACCTGGTTGAGCCTGGAGCTTCTTCCGCTCGTCTCCGCTTCCAAGTCCTTGTGTCCTCCAGTAGTGCTCACCATCTCCGGCTCTGTCCTTTTCATCTTTCACGTTCACGAAACTCGAGACGAATCGACGACGACGACGACATCACCAACTGCCGTCCACCAGTTTCAATCGAGTTTCGCAAGCCTCATATCCTTACTCGCCAATCGCTCCTCGCCGCATTCCGCCATCGATACCGAAGAACGTCCCCCCCCCCCCCCCCCCCCCCCCCCAAGACAAACAGACAACCGTATCCGCTAGTCCGTCGCGGTGGTCTCGAACAACGATCTTCCTCGACTTTCGATTCGACCTCGCGATTCGCTGCGGCCAGTCCGTACCGTGACGTAAACAAGCAGAAAGAGGAGCTCAGCCAGGACGCTCCACACACACGGATTGCGCGTTCGGGAACGAAAGACGGGATATCGCCGCTCCGAATCGAAAGAACAAAGAGACCGAACTCGGGCCGTCCGCCGTTCCAAAACTTCTTACGCTGCTGAACTCGACTAGTGCCAAGACCTGAAACCCGAATAATCATTAATCTTGTGTTCCCACTTCACGACTTGTGACAGACCCACCAAGCACCACCAGCGAGCGGGCACACGCAACACTTTCCAGCTACCGTCAGCCCTTTCAACTGTCTCCGGCATGGACTGTACCGCCTAATATTTTGTTCGATTTCATATATACTTTGAAACGAAGGTAGTCAGCCACTTTTGTCATCGCATCTAGAGAAGCTGTCGGCAGGGCGGGATGGGAAACAGCCAGGGAAAGCCCGTCGATCTTGACGGCGAAGGTAAGACGATACTCTCCTTTTGGCCGAGATGACCAGTTCCAGCCTCCAGTTTCACGTGCCTGTCTTCGATCTCAAGTTGCAATGCTGACTGAATGTATGTCGCAGTGAACCTGAATCACTTCCGTCTCCTGCGAGTAGTCGGTCGAGGTGCCTTTGGCAAGGTGCGCATTGTCGAGCGAAAAGATACCGGTCTATCATTCGCCCTGAAATACATCAGAAAAGATGAAGGTAGGCTTTGTACGACTTCGAGAATCCCAAGACGCAATGGCTAACCCTCCCTAGTTGTACGGTCCGAGAGTGTTAGAAATATCATCCGAGAACGGCGAATGCTCGAACATGTCAACCACCCCTTTATTTGCAACTTGCGATACAGCTTCCAGGATATCGAGTACATGTACGTTGCCACCAAGTTCGACATTGGCGGAAAAATAGCTGACGGCGGACCAGGTACCTGGTTGTTGACCTCATGAGCGGCGGCGATCTACGTTTCCACATTTCGAGAAAGACGTTCACCGAAGCGGCGGTAAGGTTTTGGATCGCAGAGCTCGGCTGTGCCTTGCGCTACATCCACGGGCAAAATATCATTCACAGAGACGTCAAGCCCGACAACGTGCTTCTCGATGCTGATGGACATGTGCATTTAACTGACTTTGTAAGTTCCAGACCCTGGACCCCTATTCTTGTGTAACCAGGCTAATTATTTACGCTATCAGAATGTTGCTTCGGACATTGTGCCGGGAAGGGTATTAACGAGCAAGTCCGGTACCTTGGCATACCTTGCGCCAGAAGTCTATGCTGGCAAGGGCTACGATGTCCGTGCTGATTGGTGGTCATTGGGTGTTTTGTTCTACGAGTGCATCTATAACAAGGTACGTACCGTCAAAGTAGAGTCGAGGGCTGGGCAGACCTAAATGTATTTCTGCGCCGTCTCACTTGACAAGAAAGCCATGCTGACTGACTGTACAAACAGAGGCCATTCGAGGGCAACTCCGAATCATCACTCAGCCAGACTATCCAAGCCGCCAACCCCAAATTCCCCGTCACACAGCCTCCAGTCCAGCTAAGCTGTATGTACGCCATAAAGGACGCTTTGGAGCACAACCCAGATAAGCGTATGGGTCACACCTGGGAGAGCTTCATCTACCACGAGTTCTTCTCTGTCATCGACTTTGACGCCCTAGAGAGGAAGCAAATAGAGCCCGTGTTTATCCCGTCATCGGAGAAGACGAACTTCGATGCCACATACGACTTAGAGGAACTTCTACTGGAAGAAGCGCCACTAGAAGCTCGGGCAAGGAGGCAGAAGCCGCGCGAGAAGCTAAAGGATGACGCCACAGAGAAGGAAATCCGTGAAGAGGAACTCTATCGGATGATTGAGACCGACTTCCGTCCCTTCGATTACACATTAGCTGCCTACAAGAAGTACGTCACACATCCTTTGCGCTACGGTTACCATGCTAACAAACCCCAGAATTACCGAGGGACAAGCCGAGACACCCGACGGCCAGCCTACCCCCGTGACAGACGAAAACGCCCGCCCGGCACAAGCACTCACAACAGACGGTGCGACCCAGATGACCTCGCACGCGCACTCGCACGCGCACTCGCACTCGCACTCGCACTCACAAGCGGTCCAAGCCCACCACCCCAACGGCAGCCGCTCCTCCTTCCAACCCCCCAACGCCCCCAGCGAGCAAGTCGCTCACGACCGAAATGCCCCCGAGCGAAGCAACTCGATTCCAAAGAACCCCGAACGAAGCAACTCGATTCCAAAGAACCCCGAACGAAGCAACTCAATTCCAAAGAACCCCGAACGAAGCAACTCAATTCCAAAGAACCCCGAACGAAGCAACTCGATTCAAAGTGCCCATTCACATTCCCATGCCTACAACGCCTATGACTCGCAACGGGCCGCCGTCGGCCCCCGACCTACCAGTTCGCACCGCCCAGGCCGCAGCGGCGGCGTCCCGCCTGGCCGTCCTCCGCCATTACCTCCCTACCCTCAGTCCTACACCACCTCCGGTCGCCAGGGCCGAACACACGGATCGTCGTTGATGGTGGGGAGTCCGACGGGGGGTGTGCAGGTTACGCTGGATGGAGGGGGTAGCTGGAGCGATTTGGCGAGGCAGGATGCCACGCTGCCGGCGGATGCTGCGGCTGCACATGGTGAGGGGGCTGGTGGGAAAGAAAGTGGAGGCGGAGGCATTTTTGGATTGTTCAAAGGGAAGAAGGGGAGGGGGAGCAGTCCCAAGCCGAAAGAGAGGGGAGTGTTGGGCAAGGAAGGGGCTAGGGTTGTTGTTGGTTAAATGAGGGGAGGGATGAGAGGATTGTGACGAGGAGGATGAAAACAAGGAGGAGGATATTACGGCCACATATAAAGAAGCTAAAGGGAGGACGTCCAACAAGGGGGAGAGGAGGAGAAGGATATATCAGGAGTAGGATCGGGTGCATACATCATCGTCTTTCCACATTTCTGTCATACATATCATCATCCATCAGCGTCATGTTGAAGGGAGTTGGCTTATTGGGAAGTTTACGGGCGCAAACGGAGGTGGGGTTGGCGGTTAGGAATGAGACATCAGAGGAAGCCGTCAAATGTTTCGAACAAGGTATAATCAAATCCAAAGATATTGGAACTTTGTTTCGAGCTGCTCGGTTTTTTGCTGTATCGAGGATCGAGTGGTAACAACTGGCTTACATGACTTTGGTATTGATTTGTTGCTTTTTTTTTGGTTTTGCGTTGTCTTGTTTTGCAAGATCTTTTCTCGATACCCAGATAAAGAAATTATATAATAAGCTCGATATGTGTTTGAAGCTCTGTTTATATCATCAGATCCTCTAGACATTTTGTATAAGGATGGTTCTCGAACAACGTGCCTTGAGCCGCAACTCACCGTCGGCATTCTGCATCATCACATCCTGCGATCGACCCGTCTTGACCCAGGTCAGCTAGCCACGTATCATCTGGGTAGGGTACCCGTGAGGTGTCGTTGGTCGCATGTTGGTTTCACTTAACTACAATGGAGCTTTACATTGAAATATGCTAGATTCTAGTTTCTAGCGGCTACGGAATATCCAAAGAGGTCTACCCCTCGAAGTTTGATACGGATAACAGAGACATCACACAGGGAGAATGTTGAGCTTGTTGAGCCGAGAAGGGGTGAAGATTGAGGAAGTGGTTTGTGCTTTTGACCTATGCGTTTAGGCACACGTTCTTAGGTCGCTAGGTCAGCGCGTGTTTAGAATCGGTATCGATCCGACCAACCTCGCCTCGAATGGGATGAACTGATCAGTTTCCCTTTGCAACAACGACGAACAACAACAACGACCACGACGACAACGGCAAAAAAAACACCAAGCCTCATCACCACAGCCGTTTTGTGTCACGTATCTTTAACTTCAACTGACTCAGACCAACTCTATCTATCTTTATCAGCCATTTACTTCTTGCCAAGCAATGGAAGCCTTCAACAAGCCTCCAATCCCCGACGGCACGCTCAACAAAGTGATGATAACTGGCCAATGAGACCACAGCGCAAAGCTATCCCAAAAGCGCAGGTGGTGCAGCCGTACTGAAAGTGGGCCAGATCTCCAATATTGGATTTTGAACCTTCATGGCTTCGGTGGCTTTCCTTTCGTGGTGGGTGTGTGTGACCCCAGCGATCAGCACGTTGTGTTGGGCGAATGAGGACGGTAAACACAACACGACGGACACAATGGACCAGCCTCAATGATTATGCTGGTGTATTGTCAGGCACCGAAAAGCAGGCACCGAAAAGCAGGCACCGAAAAGCCTGGGCTGAGGTGGTGGTGGTGATAGCGGTTTTGCCATGGTTGATGGCTGAGGGTCCGATGGTTTGCATTTGCACCCCAGGTGAAGAGAACGTGTCAATCTCTTCACTGCCCAACTGTCCTGGTGGAGGCTGCTCCAAGGCTTTGGGCTGACAGCGGTGACTTTCAAGCCTTTAAGGCTTTCTGATCCCATTATCAGTTCCCATTGTATGCTGTCCTCACTCAGCTGAACAAGCATCTTCCCCATCACAGATCTTGGAAATCCAATGCCGTTGGTTCAGCAAAAGGCACCCAAAACTGCATCTTGAAGTCATCACCGTCATCTCGACACTTAAAATCTTCACGTCAAATGCGGAAAAGACGGGAAAAAAAAAAAAAAAAAAAAAAAAAAAAAAAAAAAAAAAAAAAAAAAAAAAAAAAAAA